>JAVFBY010319418.1:0-10155 GCA_034781015.1 Tonicella lineata
ATACATCAAGTACTTTTCGAGATAGAGATCGGAATATGACCATAGGTAGAGTGGAGACGGACGGACAGACAGACGGATGGACGGAGCCTATTTTAAGATACCCCAGCAAATATCTTTGTGGGGGTATAAAAAGGTGAACCGAGCAAGGACAATTATAATTTTGGGCCTAGAAATTGAAATTAGAATAAGTGTACGAACCCTGCAATCAAACAAAAACCTACAAACAGTATAAATCCAACATTACGTCATCTAAACTTTTCGCATAGACATCTGCATCACTAATCAATATGTGTGGTGAAACGTAGTCTTCTCAACCTAATAGACCATCACTAGAGGTTGTGCAATAGATCACCACTACACGAGCCTGTGCATCATCAAAGTCAATGGAACCAGCCTGGCGAGTCTGTTAGAAAGGCGCCGCCAGACTCTGCGTGTAAGTTTCTACACATCCAATCAAAATCGTAGCCGTTTATTTTGGTTCGAGTCACACAATCCGACAAGGGATTGTAATGGAGAATATATACGGTACCTCAGAATAAAACCCTTGCCTAGAGAAGATGTAGTAAACTTGGAAAGAATGATTCTAAAGCTCTTGATTTCAAAGCTCTACCACGACATGCCTGATGTCATTCATAAACAGGTTATATTTACAAGGGAGTGATTGCCGTGCCAAGGGGTACAAGTTAGGGTAGGACGGATGGATTGATTGGTGTTTAATCCCATGCCGGGGGATAAAAGAGTAGGATCGATTGATTGATTGGTGTTAAATGCAGTGCCTAGGGATACAAGATTAGGATTGATTGCTCGAGTTTAACGCTGTGCCCAGGGGTACAAGGGTAAGAAGCAGTTTTTTTTCCAATTTTAAATTGATAAAATTAACAAACAATTAAAAAAATTTGAAAAGATAAACACTGCTTTATTCAATCAAAGAAAGAATGGAGTCAAATAAAATGTGAATAAAACGATGGAATTAAAAGAGTAATAAATTAAACAAAAACTCTCGTACAAGTAAGTAAATTTATAGTCATTTTTCAATGTAATGGTTTTAATTTGTTAGAACAATGAAAATAACACTAAACTCACAGAAAAAGTTGGCTAAATGGAATGAGTTATATTGACATTTCTCTGTTGATTTGAGTGGTGTTTAATGCCATATTTAAGGTTACTTTTCATACTTCAAAGATAAATTGACACCAAAGAGGCAAATTGCTTTCAACAAATTGCTCAAAAGAACACCCACAAATGGAAGCAAGTGAATGTGGTGCATTTCAAAGCTAGACGATTTCTGGTTTAATCATTTACTCAAAAGTACATGACTTTTGTGTGCTTGCCAGTGGCTTTCTTGTGTCATTGTAGGGCTGGATATAATTGTTCTCATGTGTTCTTTTTACCAACGATTTATCTTTCACTTTATCAGATGAATTTTTAGCAACGCAGATGTAAAACAATGATACCCACATACCAATCTACAGCCATAAACTGTTAATTCTTTACAACTTTAGTTAAGTAATAAACAGAACTAGAACACTTTAAAAAAGTGCATGTTAATCAATGTGTGATAACAGCAAAGGTAATACCAAAAAATAATAATGAAATGACAAGTTTTAAAGAATTTATATGAAAAATGTCACATAGGTTAAATGGCAATTCTTAATTACATAATCATAATTTTCAATTAAAACATATACATTAACATATACAAGGTATACATATAATCATTGAATTAATGTATATATATGCCACTTAAGTGCATGGTCACTTTGAAAGCATGTAATTTCACAACACTCAGGCAAAGTCAATTTATCAATATACATGATAGAACACTCTTGGATTAGACATTAAGAAATACATTGTATTATAGGCCCGTTCAGACGGCAACATTTAAACGGATTGAAGTAGCTCGAAGTCGGTTTAACTTTGTTTGTCTGAACGCACACCTGGGGCATTTAAACCAGATTAGCTTCACCCACTTCATATGTGGCTTTGAGCCTGTTTCAGCATTTAAACTGGTTTAATATTGCTGTCTGAACAGACCTAGCTTAAATGCCCCAGACACAATGACGTCACCACGGGATCACAATGACGTTGCTAATACTAATCCCGTTAACAGACACATTTCTAATCCAGCTTTGAGACACTTTACGCAGTCGTTTTCTGAACGGTCCACAGCTTAGAAGTTAAACCAGTTTAACTTTAAATCGGTTTTAATTGTGGTCGTCTGAACAGGTCTTTGCAAAAGGAGTCTGCATGGAAAGGGACAACATGAACATTGCAGAATTTGGGTAATTACAGAACTGGAAGGAGCAGACATCATACACGAAGTTCCACCTCCAACAAGTTTTCCACAAAATTTTATATAAAAATGAAGATTCTTTATTTCTTTTTTAAGTCTTATTTTACTAACATGGAATATTATCAATATGAATTATTATGTAGGACATTATAAACTCATGTATTACTGAAGCACTCAATGTACAGTTGTGAACAGACATTCAAATGCGTTTTAATAACATTTTAAAGCGGATTAAGTTGGCTATTAAGCTTGTTCAGAACAGAAGACAGTATGTTAAGTTGCCATATACATGTACTTCACATAAGCAATCATACGTGACAAATTGCTAAAGCAAAAGCATCGCCTTTAGAGATCTTGAATTTAAATAGTATCGTACTTTATGCTGACATGAATATTACCACAATTCAGTCTTAGAAATGTGTTTGTGCCTTAACAAATTGACACACATTTATAGCAATCCTCTAAGTGTATATACAAAGGCATTACATTGGTCATTTAATACACTGAAAAGCACAACAACAACAGAACATGTATGTTATTTGGACTGTAGATATCAATACATGTGACGCATACTTTTAAAATATCGCACTTAAGGCATGAATATGAGAATGCATGACAATGGCATGTTCTAAATTGCACAATACCCTGCAGCTTGATTTGTATCCGTCAAGATGCTTTTGCAAAAGTAAGGAGCAAACTTTTCATTGAAGGGAAATCAAAAAATATATTATGGACTTAGAGATTTTCTGCCAATCCATTCAAGAAATTCCTGCTGCTAAAGTCATGTCTTTAAATAATAGGGCCATCAGAGCCGAATGGCATGTAAGTAAAAACCAGAGGATTTTTATGTGTCTATCTTATGGTAACATTTTAGCATTTGCTTACGGAATTCATGATAAATGTACAATACATTTTTTAAAAAGTGTACATTTTGTGGAATTAAATATTTCCTATGAATATGGATTATTTCAACCAGAAAAGCATTTAAATAAAAAAACAAAACCAGAGCATAGTTTGAAAAAAATGGTTTTAATCAACCTGAATTTCACAGACGGACATGACAGAGATACCCTGACATATTAAAATATCCTGGTTGACATTTACTGACTAGACAGACATAGAACAGAAGATATATTATGCAAGGGCATTTTTCAATAAGACTTTGAATTGTAAATAAAAGATGACAATTCTTTTTTAATTTGTAAAATCTCAATTCCTTTGCCTATTTTGACTGAGTTTGCAGCAATACCTTTTTTCTGTATTTCCATACTTTGTAAGTTGCCACAAAACAGTATTAAACAAATCTTCATAAAAACTGCACGGATCTTTTTTTTTGGAGCTCAAATCAATAAATCACACAATTTTTTCGTCTATTTACACTTAGAAATATGTTCAGCTACAAAAAAAAAATTTGCAAAACAGTTCAAAAAGGATCGATAGGCAAAAACAAAAAATAAAATTATTATGCATTTATAACCATAAATCTTTTTTAAAAAAAGGAAGAAAAAAAAAAGAGCACTTAATAATGATATAAAATTGAGAATAAATAACACTAGACCTTATATCGAAACTCTGTAAACAAAGAAACATTGCCAGATTTGGATAAAATTCTGGATTGTTCAATTTGGCGCCATACCTTGAAAAAATACAACGCTTGAATATTTGATCATCAATATTTAGTTCTGTGAATTAAATACTGCTAATCCAGTTGAATTTTTCCAGGTCAAGGTCATAACAAAATTCAAGTTCAAAGGTCATGCTGGCAGTGATGTGCATTGATCCCAGAAACAAACTTTTCAAAAACAAAAAAGGGCAATAAAATAGGTCATCAAAATAACTAACAAAGATTAAATGAAAACAGTTTAACATGAAACCTTACATAGAAATTGTCTGTATAGACTAAGAACTTTTGATGAATACAGTTTAGTTTTCAAAATCTAAAACAAATAAATAAATGAGGAAAAAAGTCCACCAAATCTGTGAGAGAGATTTGAAGCCTTTGAAATAAAGTAGAAAGTAGTAAAAAAGCCCAGAGATTCTTAAATATGACAAAGAAGATTGAACAGAAATACTGTACTCAAATGGAACACAACAAATTACTAAATTGCAGAAATATACAAATAGACATTTTACAGCCTTTACATTAACAAAACGGAGAAAATATTTACCTCTAAAATATAGATAATCTAACCAGCCAAACAACAAAATGTAACTTATTTATTTTTTCACACATATTTGTTCAAACTGGTATAAAATGGGGTATAGGGCAATAATAGTTGATTGGCGAGAGACGTGAATTGTCATTATAAACAAACACTAAATAATCATGATTAATGCAAATAACATGAGAATGGTGACATGAATGAAAAAATGACATCTCAAATATTGGCATGATATGAAATGAACATGAGAAATCCTTGATGAAATTGGCAAATTTATAAACAGTTATAGATGTACAATAAACAATTTCTTCTCTGCCTTGGGCCACGAGGGAACCATAAAATAAGCCTATGGATATTTCAATAATCCACTTATAAATCATAATGAAAATCAAATAATTTGATTTTGGTTTTTACCTCTTGAAGGTATTCTTGCCTTCATTTTTCCTTCAAGTTTTTGAGAAAAAAAAGAACATAGGTTATAAAAACAACTTCTTTGATTTTCATGGCAAAGAAACAAGCAAGGTTTTGATGGCATTTGCGAATTTTAATAACATGACAAACAAAATTAAAGCCATTCGTAAAATGAATAACATTCACATTTTTAAAAAACAAGGGCAGTTTGCTGACATTATTATTTAAGATTTCCAAACTGCCCCACATATAAACAGCACACAGCATTAATTGCACACTGGAAGCAATTTCACAACGATTAATTACATGTCATACTCTGTACACTTCCTCATATTACAATTGTTCATACAATATACAGTGAAGAGTGTGTTATTTAAAGTCTTAATCCAATGAACAATAACTATTCTACAGACAGTAAATATTGGTCAATGTAATAGGGACTAATTTATTCTTTAATACATCTATTGCAAACAAAAGTATACATATACGGTTTATAACTGTGAAACAAAAACCATTACAAGACGATATTGTGTTGTAGTTGTTTGTACAAGTTTGTATGTAAATTTTGATAAAGTGACTAGAGTTTTCCAGTTTTTCTTCTGGACACGAGTCTTGGTAATTTCTAGGGAAGGGGCTCTATTGAACAACGCCACTACAGACAAAAAGCACTATTATGGCACCGATAGAGCATCTCAACGGGGCTATTCCTTCGTTCATTGGATGTCTCACTCAGGAGTTATGACGTGGTTTCTTTAACTACTTAGCTCTTGATAACCTATTCAAGGTACTTTACATGGTATCACGTTTGGTTCTGCTCTTTTTTTTAATAAAACCTTGGTTCAATTAAAACCAATATTATCTCCCCTCAATAACTTTACATGGCAGCCCTATTTATCTCCCTTTGTTGAGTTAGACAAATGTTGACATTGAGGGTTTGTCTGGTTGCGCCTTTGTTCCGTACTGTCCAATGAATGAACCGTCTTCATTAAATTTACTTGGGTCAACTCCGGCATATTCTTCCATGCTGTCTGTGTCGCTTTCCATTGGAGGTTTCTCTGGACCAATCAGAGAGCCATCTTTACCCAAACTGTTATCGTCCCCACTGAAAATACAAAACCATGTAGAGTAAGTCCTTACTATTTTCGTTTGAAAATCAGACACATATAAAGCAAAGTGTAGCAAGTTTTTAAGTAACGTTAAGCTAAGTAAAAACAAAACTGTTGAAAGGAAATGAAGCTAAAAAAAAGAATGTAAGTTTTAGTGTCAAATTTGAAGAGATACAACATTTAAAAGCAAGCTTAGATATGAAGTGTCAAAAAGTTTGAGGCAAATAATTTCATCCACAAATATAGGCAAAGCTTTTTAAACAGACATAATTCATGTAATAAAAAATGAATCAAATTGCAAACAATTCACCAGTTTTACGGATACAGGGTTCCTCATTTTACAATTTACCTATATACAATTTTAACTTTAAACGAAACCTTGACTCTTTAATAAGTGTCTAACACATGTCTAGATAACAGTATGCTACACACAATTTTGTTAAATATTATGTATTAGAAACTTATCTACAAAATTATCCTGGAGATTAAAAAGGTTATATAAGACCATGAAAAGATCATTTCTTGTTTCTCAAGGGATACTTTTTTTGAAAGGGTTCGGGGGGACAGTCTACTGTTTTTTATTATATTTCTTCTCAAGTAGTGGCATGTGGGTGTTTTTTTTACTCATACATTTCTTCCAGCAGGGGCAAAATCTAGCATGCAGTGGAACTTGAGAAACAAGATATAAAATTCGTATGGCATTTTACAATCTAGAATTAGAAATTAACGCGAAATTCTACAATTTAGAATTAGAAATAAAGTTACTACATAATCTTTGACAAGATATAAGCATTCTATGAAGGTATGGAGATTTTTAGTAACTCACAGATGAATATAATATTAAATCCCTAAAACTAAACAAAGTATTCGTCATTTAAATACCAACTTATTTTTTTATTAAAATCAAAGTCCTTTGAGCAAATGTCTCCACAATGACAGAAAAAAAGTGTAGAATGTAATGAATAATGCAACATAGAAGGTGACATATGAATGAAAGTAACGCAAGCTGTAAATTATTTTGATATATGTTACAGTTGAGTGAATAGGTAAAGCAAAAACAAGTTAAAAAGCAAGAAAACAAAACGGTAAGCTGTTTGCAGTGTAGTGGTAGTAACGATGGTAACAAAAGTTACAGATTAGTTTTGTAAGCTTTAAAGCAAAAACAAGTTAAAAAGCAAGGAAACAAAACGATAAGCTGTTGGCAGTGTAGTAGTATTAATGATAGTAACAAAAGCTGCAGATTATTTTCATATGTTAGAGAAAAGTGAGAATTTAAAATGTAAACAAGTTAGAAAGTTAAGAAATTAAACGAAAGCTGCTGGAAGAGTTAAAGTATTAATGATGGAATTCAGTCTTGCAAGGAACAGCCAAACAATATGTAAAATGACCACGATACACGCTTCAGACATCAGACACTCTGATAAACTTCTTTCACAAATGACCGATTTTCACTCTTTAAAAATCACATGATTCTTTAAGTAATGAATCTTGATTTTTCTCTAAACAAAATTTTTGTAGCTTTATTTGCAGAGAACCAGCACAGCTTGCCAGGGATCTAAATTTTTATATTGTCTTATTTCATATTTTGTCTCAAGAATTATACATATATTGCAGCAAAAATAATGTGTTTTGCTTTAAGGGGATGTATGGTTGGGTTTCGCGACACTGTCTGATTGAATGAGTGATTGATTGAGCGTTTATCGTTCTCACAGTTGACTGTACTCGTTAAAATGATCCTGGTCTCCGTTTTCTGGATCTCGGCCTCGAAGTCGTTCCTTCTCTTGAACTGTAATTGAAAGAATATAAAAAAAAATCAACATACAGCACAATAAGGTGAGAAACAAATAAAGTTTTGTTGCACTTCTGATATACAATTAAAACTTCCAATTTCAAATTGGTTTTAAAATTAACTTCAAGACACCGTTTTATGCTTGTTTTATATAAAAGAATGCATAATAGTAATGGCACATTTTCAATCTTTTACCAATACAAGTTTGACAGCAAATCTTCAAATAGGATAGGATATGGTTACACATAAAAGAATTGTTGGCAACAAATCTGGCAAGAACAAAAACGTCATAACAACTGGGCTTCCTGATGCCCCCAGGTTAGATAGGACCAGACCACAGGAAGCTCTGCTTAACCACCTGCACTAATTAACTCATCTGTGAAACGTACCATGATATTTATCTCCCCGGTTTCTCTTGATGATACAGACAATGATTAGAATGAGGATTAAGATAGCAATAATAACCATCATTGCGATAAACCAACCAGCGGTCGCGATGTCCGTACGTGCTGAAAACAAGAAAATAACAGAATGTCAGTTTACAAAATGAAAAAAAGAATGAAGTATTTGAAGTATTGTCCATGCAACCTCAAACGTTATTAATAATTGATCAATTTTGGTAGTTGACGTATGACTTGTGATATTTCACTCACTGATATGGATAATTGTTTGTTTGTTTGAAAGCACTGGATGAGTGTTGGTATGAACTTTTCAACCTACATTGTTGTCCCTCGGCTAGTGTATGGAAGTACTGCGAATCGCTCTCTGTGTCTCCCATGGTGTTGGAGGCGACCACTCGCACCTCATACTGCATACCAGACTCTAAATGAGAGACATTCTGCCAGTGCTGACCGCCTGATAGCTCAGGGGTAGTGCTCCAATCTCCATTACCTAGAAAGTTGTTAAATGATATATTTTTTATAAATACAGAGAAAGAAAGCACGACATTAAACCCCAATCAAACAATCTTTGTTGTTAAGATTTCAATGACGGCCTGATGATGACTGCTAGCTACTTAATGAACTGTTTACAACCACATTTTTATAAATAGAATATTTAAATAATTTTTGTGTCATTCAGAAAGTGACTGTTTACAGTATTTTCGTTATTTAGTGGTCACACTTATTTAGTTTGAAAAGATTCTAGTTCAGGATTCCCCATCCGGGTATTGAACCCTGGAAACATTTGTTTAACTAAAATCTACCACACTAAGAAAGTGTTATCCCTTAATAATGAAAAAGCTGTAAAAGAAGGATTTCACCTATATGACGGCGCCAGCCGATGGGGTGGAGGAAACGTGACTGGCAACATAAACGACGAGACAGGACAAGGACACAAAAAAAAAACTATGAAAAAAATTATATTTCTGGGTGTCTCTTAGCTCAAATAGCACTGGGGCATCAAGAAGCTCCCGCCCAACCACCCTTAACAATAAAATAGAATCTAGGAATTTACTATGTATTATATAGAAGTTAACCAACGTGAGCCAGAGTATTATGATAAATATCCTTAAATAGTCTTAATAAAAAATAGAAAAATCAGGATCCAGAGGCGAGAGATTTGCTAAATTAATAGACGAGATATACACTGTTGTGCACGAGCGCCAGGTGATGTCATAGAACGATAGCGACGGCTTTGGAATGTCTTCTTACAACAAAGTGTGTGAAGTTGCCGTGATGTCACAATAGTGATGACATCGCATGCAAATGTGATGTCATCTCTTTAGGACGTTTGAACTACTGTTGAATTATATCACTTGTGTATTACGACACAATAATCAACGGCTCAGGAGATAGACTATTTGAATTGTAATGTGAGAAAATGATTCAATATTATATAATTACCTGATTTCCTGTATTTAACATGATGGTAGAATCCAGCGGGTTTATCTGTGTCTTCGTCCTGGGCCCAGGAGATATTTACCATGTCAGGTCCTATCAGTGTAAACTCAAACCCAGGCTCACCTGGCACTGCAAATAAGAAACATTGTCAAAATAATACACCAGGGGTTTCCTTAGTAGGAGGTTACCGGCGACCGGCAGCAGTCTACTCAGGGAAATAATGGCATGGGTCACCGCCTACTTTTTTACTTTGAGTGTTTTGTGGCAGCATATTGTGTGTTACGTTGTTTAGATGGTAGCCGCCTACTTTTTAGTGGTAGCCTCCTACTCTAAAAGATAAGGAAACCCCTGCATATATATCAGCCTTTAGGCTCTAGTTATCTGGGTAAATTATTGACATTTCTGTCATAACTATGAGATAAAATCGGTAAAATGGATAAAGGGTATGTCTTATACGACTCGACAAAGATGCTCAGTCCTACTTATGACGTCAAACACATGTAATTTGTAAACAAATTTATTTGCATTCATTTTTCGTAAAAGTGAGCATCTT
>JAVFBY010319529.1:0-10155 GCA_034781015.1 Tonicella lineata
TTCAAATGTCAATGCTCTTATCCTACTACTGCTCTTGTTGAAAGTCATGCCCAAATTTATTTCATTAGGGGTTAAGATTGCATTAAGTAAAAACGAAAATGTGTCTTATTAACCCCTATTGAAATAAATTATTTCAATAGGGGTTACAATGGCAACCCCTATTAAAGTAATTCCCCCTATTGAAATAAATTACTTCAATAGGGGTTACAATTGTAACCCCTATTGAAATAATACTTCAATAGGGGTTACAATTATGACCCCTATTGAAGTAATTTATTTCAATAGGGGTAATTACTTCAATAGGGGTTGCCACATTGGTTCAATTTCGTTCAATTGTCGAGAAAATCAAACAAACACCTCATACACTGACGATATGGTAGCAGAATATGACTATGTCAGATCTCCATTGTATTTTGGCACTATTCTGTCCAATTGTAGACAAATAAACAGTTCATACATCTATGGAAGTTTAGCAAATGAGTCAAATGCATTTTCTCAGTCTTATTTTCGCAATATGTTATGTGAAATACTTGGTAAAGATAAATATCTGAGGTCATGTAGAGACGTTTATTTTGTCTCATTTGGGATCATTCATACGGGTAGATTTTGACCAGGACAAAACTGGTAACCAACGAGCGTAAGTTTACAACAGATATTTAAGAATGCGTACCAAACAATATTTTATAGTCCGTGAAAGCCGAAACTGTAAACATATCAAATGGCGAGAACTTTCTGGTGTCCTGGTTCTTTCAGAGCTTAGGGCATCAGGAAGCCATTTCGGTTGATTTCCTGTCCTTAATTTGCCGGTGGTCGACGGTGTATGTCAGGTTTGTCGTCGGTTTACTATATGTATATTTTCAAGCTATCAAAACAGTTCACCCTCTGATACAATTTAAGCAGTGAAAAGGGCTGCAAACGAGGATGTCAGTACAGACCCAAGATCTCCTAGAGCGAGGCCTGGCCTAATGAGTAATATATCAAAATATTATCGAATCCAATTATAACTGTAGGAGAGTTGTTTTGGCTAGTTAAACTATATCTGTGAAGGGCCATAACTGTTAAATATACAGGCGCGACTGCTGAAAATATTTACAAACAGACACAATTCCTACTGATGAAATTTGCAAAATATTATTGAAATTGAACGTAAAATTTAAGAACAGTTGAGTTGGCTAGATATATTGACTACAGGCAGACGGACAGGCGGTGCGTATCAATATATCCACACACATCATATGCCGTGTGGATAAAAATATAAATAATTGGAATTGTTCTTTCAATATATCACGAGAAGGCAAAGTAGATCATCTTAGATACAGTAATAAATGTCTTCATATTGAATCAATTTCTTGGTCTAGACTTGATTGCTTCGTGAAGTGTTGATTTACATTGTACATTGAAAGGTTTCATTGGGGGTATTTTTTCCGTTTCGAGGACAATCTTAGGTAGTCGTCGATATATTTCAAGTCGTGTTGCAAGGCAAATTTCTTGATCTTCTGGAACTAACGCCTGAAATGTCCAAACACCGCACTTAAAATGTTTCCGTGACATCGATTTTTTTGCTTAGAAAATATGATAGAGGTTATAAGTATGGAAGCCGGATGCGACCATCGCTCTTCTGTCTAATTTTTCACCCTCGCCGCAAAAGTCGATTTTCTGTGCCACTAGCGGTCATATTTTTTCAACGAATCAACACGATCTTAAGGTATTTGGTACATAGTCACTCAAAGAACATTTCAATAAAATTATTTTGATCAAGTTTCCACTATGAAGCCTTATAAGACCTGCTGCAGCTCCAAACGGCTTCTTTTCCACCATGTTGCCCACGTTATATAACCTAAAAATATCTGCACCAACCTCAGACGGCCATGTTTTATTAATAAAGCAAAATAATTTCAAGAATATTGGTACACTGTCACCCAATAGACATTTCTATGAAATTATTTAACAATCGGGCAAACAGTTTCTGACCAGAAAGATTGCCAAATTTTGCCAGGCCATATTTTAGTAAAGCAAAATAAATGAGGTAGACGGTGACCGAAGGATAATTTTGTAAAATAATATTAAAATCCTGCAGGCAGTTTCTGTCGAGGACAATTTCAGAGTTTCAACTATATAGTCATTTAAATAAATCTGTCTCGTTCCTTGGCGGTCACGTTTATCAGCGAACGAATTTCAAGGAATTTGGTAGCATTTAGACGATGTTGCTTAGAATATATTGTTGACAGCGCACGATTCGCGACGCTACACGCAGGACTCACTCCGGGCATTCACAGATCCTAAAAGCTCAAAATGACTGTCTCCTCCGGCTTTATATAGACAGAAGATATTTCCAGAACGTCTCAATTACATCTTCTACATATATTGAACATTCAGCGGAAGTTACCTTCCGCTACTATTTACACATTGGCTATTCCTTTTGCTTGTTTTTTTTTTTGTCCTGCCATATATATTGCTTGTTCAATAATGGCTTGTAGAAGAGACCATAGCCTGTGTTGTTCACGGGTAGTAGAGTATGATAACATAATTATATATACAACTCTAGTTTGCTGCGTGCACATGCTTAGAGACTATTTGCTCTCAACGTATGAGGTAAGCAATTAGATTATAAATAAGTATGAATATGAATCATATAAATATAAATCATATCCTAAAGTTGTACGTTTTGATTTAAGCAGCGTTTCGATTAATTTGTTAGATTGTTAAAGGTATAGTTAACTTAAATGACAAGTGTATGTTTGATGAATGTGTGGGTAGTTGTGAGTATTTTAATGTATTCGATATTTTCATTGATATTATGATAACAAAGTACAATTTGTCAACGACGCCATGAGTGACCAAAGAACTCTTCTGCGAAAAAGGCGAAAAATGTATGTTAATTAAAAGAGACAGAGCTATATATAGCTTAGTGTTCATGTGCGTTTTGCTTTGGTAACTCACCCAGACACGAGCAGTAATGTGGTAAGCTGATTGGTCGAGTGGCAAATATGCCGTATTAAATATGTCTCCCCCCATAGTATCTGTATGTTGTAATAGGCTAGCTAACTTTCGATAGCGTGTAATCATTGTAAACAAAAATCGCAGATATACCAAGTTAGCCTTATTTGATAACATATGTCACGCGCTATTAAATGCATATCCAAGTTTCTTAATCTATCCCTTTAATTCAGCTAATGATGCTTGGATCGGTAGATATTTATAGATTTTGTGATTAGTCCGGGAGTCGAAACTTCATCTATCAGTGTAGATGTGAAATCATCTCAGATTACCCATATTTGTCAATATTATGTTTCCGCCAAGTTACATCCGTGACTCGTAATATCAGTTATGATTATAGCATCAATACGTCAATCGTGAACAAGTACAAGGTTGGCCGGAAGGCTTATTTTAGCAATATTAATTATCAAGTGATGTTTGGTTTGGGATGTGATGTAACAGAAAGCTATATTAAGGCGGTTCATATTGCCACCAAACACATTGCTCGGATACGTATGACGAAATGGGCTCTTGAATGCGGAAGTTATGTTCAGTCGCCAGAAATAAGGACTGGCTGTGTATTATTGTACCCCTCTTCTCAATAGATGACTTTCAAATTATTTAATGTTTATCACAACTTTGTTGGTGATTTTAAAATGAGGACCAACATTCGTCAATTTATCCTACATGTATGTAGTGGTAACAAAAAAGTGCATGTACATAAGAATATCATCTAACCGGAAGTGGTGAAAAAACTTCGTCCCTTCTGTATTCAAGGTTCACACACTTATGGTAATAATATGTTATTATGTAAAAGTCTATTATTGCATTCAAACCGCAAAATATATAATTTGAACATAGACATATTTTTCTTTTTGTTATGATAGAAAATATTTCCTTAAGATCTTTTTTCAGTCAGCTAGCCAGACAGGGATATTGGCTATCATAATACATGTACATGTGTGACAAAATGCAACACATATAAGACCTAAAACAGAGAAACGTAAAATCTCTATTTTGGGTTTACAGTGTCTTTAGGGGTACTTCACTAACCTGATGGTGTGACACTCGTAAGTGTGAAGCAAACCACCGCCACATGGCAATGGGCGACAAATACTGTAAGAATTGTAAACTAGTCGAACAAATGATTAGTCAATTATAAAACAAAATGTGCACATTTAAAACTCCAGATGTCACAAAAATGGCAACTTCTCAACATGAACAATAGGACATACTTAAACTTAATATTGAACCTTTTTCATGTTTGAAAATGAGTACCATGCTAGTTTTACTGAGTTGTGCGAGACGCCTGTATTGTGCCCTGGTACAACCAGAATCCAAAGTAGATCTTAAAAGTTTGTTATTGGTCATGGATTCGTTGTCTCAGGCTGTCTCTTTAATATATGGAGGCAAACGTGGTCTCTGTGCATTTTCGAAAACTGGAGTATAGATATCGACATATTACATTTGTGATCAATAGCTTGTGGTATTCCAGGGTGCGAGTGAATAGTTAGATTAACCGGATCAATACATGCAGTCAGGCATGAATAACGAAGAGGCATTTTGGGCGTTCTGACATTGGGTTGGAACATTTCCGCCTTCCTGAAACCCTTTTTATTGTTAAGTTTGCTTCCCGTGTTTATTCTACATTTTATTTAATAATATTCAGATGTTAAAAATAGGGCAAAAAACATTTGATTCAAACATATTATTTCTCATGAATTTGTATAAATGCTTAACTGATAAAGATGCATGGTCACTTTTATCAACCAATTCAGATAGCTTGGAGTTTACTTAGTATTAACTTTTCTCCATCAATTAAAACACTACAGTCGAAATGACATTTTCATTGAGTACTTAGTCTGTATGAGCAAAGATAACCCATGCTAAAAATCGAACTCAAAGTAAAGAGGGTGTGCCGATCGGCATTGTTAGAGTCCCATTTTTCGTTAATTGATTCAAACAGCTCCTGTTGTATTACGTTTCGTCGACTGTTAATGATGACCGAAGAACATCGTTAACGGGTAAGGGCGACTAGATACCAATCATTTGAGAGAATAAAAGTGGAATTTCGCCTCTTTAAAGTTAACATTTTGTGGGAAACTTATTGTAGGCGCAAAGAAGACGTTTATTGTTTTCTCTTTATGCGTACTGTGATATCTCTACAATTCGTAATAGTTCGAGTTGATGTGCATGGGTTTTTATTTAAAAGCTTAAGTTTAATATTTATGGTTAAAAGCGAATAAGCGGATATTCAGCAATACGCAACATAGCAAAAAAAATGTTATACCCGGGTAGTTCCGGGTAACCGACTTTGAAGTACACAGTAATTACTGCGTTATGATCAATGCCATACAGTCCCTTCTTGAGTTGGTTTCCTTTGATGACTCTGAGCAATATATGCATATAACCTTTTTAAAAGACGATTTCTCAATTTTTTTTCCAATCGTTTATAAAATCTATTCTTTCGGATTTTCTTTATAACAGTGGGACGGTGTTTGGTATATAAAAAAACCTTTCCAGTTGAGTTTAAATAAATGAATATTACTGTCGATTTTTAAAAATATTTATATTGTTTCCCAAATCTATTACAGGAAATCTCACAGTGCATTCATACACTGGCAACATTGCCAATGAACTAATGACATTTGAACTAGATTCGATTGATCTGCTTTTGATTTGTCTGCTACGGGGATCTCTTTATATCGTTGTGACCGGCTCTGCTTAATTAACTACCATGTGTCATATAATACAAATCTGTAACTAGGGATATCATTTCTAATTTTAGTTACCGTGCATCATCCGTATCATTAACTAAATAAGGCTCTTCACTTCCTTCGAACTTTGGTTGGTTCGGCGTACAATATGTGATTCAAAATCGTATATACGCTCGTGGTGAGAAGTAAATGGTATGCGTTTTTTAAGGGTACTTAAAGGCATAACATTTTGTAACCCATTTACGTCATTTAATTACCGTTCAAAACGTATTGTCAGAATAATAACCTTCTCACATAGAATATAACATACTTGCCGTGTTTGTCGTGACCTCAACATTATTCCGATCAAAAAACGGGTTATTTACTATTCTATTCTACTCTATTACAATTCTACTTGTTCAAAAATGTTTTACCCCCACGAATACACAATATTTTGTTTATCCGTAAATGTGATTGTTCTGGTATGATCTCCAAACAACTTCCGTTTCCAAAGAAAAGTGCGTTTGGAAAGAGTTTGATCTATCCATCTCACAAAAGCCATTGGAACAAAGGTGCAGCGAATCTCTTGTTTTCAGACAGAAAAGCTCCCTGTGTGCCTCCTTCAGAGTTTCATTTTTTCTGGTTTTATCGCAAAGGAGCACTTTCAGTCGTTCCAGACATTGGATGTGTAGCTTTTACTGGACTATAAAGTGGGTTCACTGTCATTGTCAAGGCAAGAAATGGCAAGAAAACATCCTCAGTATAATCAGTGACTGCAAAAGAAGGTGATGTTTGCAAACTTTAAACAATGGCTGCGCTAAGGATTGTGCTTTCAAATTGACCACATGTGTATTGCTTTTCATCCTACGTTTATGTCTTAATTGAGAATTATTGTCAAAACTTTTATAAGATGTGCATAAAATTAAATGTGTTGTAAAGAAAATGACCCCCAAAATTCGCTGGTTGTTTTTAAATATGACGTCATCTTAAAGTCTTTGACGTGAGCGCAACATCATCCGGACAGCCATTTTGTTTTTGGTTTCTAAATACGGCGGTGACAGGGGTGCATGCCCCGAAGTTATCTTAGGGAAAATCTGTGATTCCCTGTTTTAATAGTCAACGAAATATCAAGGGAATGAGGCATCACCTCTATCTAGGGTACACACAAAGTAACAAAGTCACTAACATAGTTAAATACCTCCCCCCAATTACCCCACAAATTGTTGCTAGTTTGAAATAATATGTACCGCCAAAATCCCAAATTTTTTCGTCATTTCTATGTTTTGTTTAGTGGTGGTGTTCTATGCACCAGAGGGCTTGAAGCTTAGGCGTTTTTCAAACCTTACATCCATATGAGTCTCCAGGAAGAATTTGATGCTTTTGTCATACACGTAGACGCCGGCATTGTGACCAACTACAATCAGAATTCAAAGTAGATCTTAGAATGTTTTATTGCAATGTAATCGTTGTCTAACACTGTTTTTTAATACATAAAGTAAACGTGATCTCTGTCTATTTTCGGAAAACTGGAGTAAAGATATCGACATATTACATTGATAATCAATACCTTATGGTCAGCCTGGGTGCGAGTGAATAGTTAGATTAGCCGGACATCCAGCGTGTTTCAGACATGCAGTTATCCATGCAATCAGACATGAATAACGGAAAGGCATTTTTGTAGTTTCTGGCATTGGATTGGAACATTTCAGCTTTCCTGAAGGACTGCAGGGTTTCATCCATTTGTTAATGCTATTAGTTTGGTTCCTGTGTATTCAATTTTAGATGTAAAAAATAGGACAAAAACCATCAGAACTAAACATTTATATCTCATGAATTTGTATTAATCCTCAACTGTTTTTTTTTTTTGTCACCCAGGCCATGTGGAATTGTAAGGGTTATGTAAACTTGTGGCAATTGATCTTAATAAAAAAAAATTAAAACAATAATAATAAAAAATTTATGGGAAAATTATTGTAGTTCAGAAGAAGACTTCTATTTTCCCCTAAATTTGTTGGCTGTGTATCTCTGTATCTCAAGTCAATAATAGCTTGGCTTAGGTAAATATTCATGTCTTTTCATCTAAATTTCTAGCTGCTTTAAGTAGTTATGGTTAAAGAGAAGGAAAACAGCGGATAATCAGCAACATTACAAAATGAATGCTTCCGTGTAACTGACTTTTAAGTGCCCAGTAATTACCGTTATGATCAATGGCATGCAATCCCTTCCAGGGTTGGTTTCCTTTGATGATTCTGAGCAATATTTCCATAGATCTATTAAAGGACGATATCGCAATTTTCTTTCCAATATATTACAAAAAAAACATTCTTCGTATCTTTTTTATCACAACGAGACTTTGCTTTATATATATATTAAATCCTGTCCAATTGAGTTTAAATAAATAAATATTACTGTCGATTTTTTATATTTATTTTCCCCAATTTATTACAGCAAATCTCTCAATGCAACCATACACTGGTAACATTGCAGATGAATTAATGGTATTTGAAGTAGATTTGATTCATCGGCATTTGACTACTCTAGCACGCTAATTTATTTGTATCGTTGGGTCCGGTCCTGCTTACTTAGCTATCATGTATCATATTATACAAATCTCTTACCATGTAAGTCATTTCTAATTACAGTTATTATGTATCGCTCATGGCATTTACTAAATACAGGCTCTTGTTTCGCTTCATTCGAACTTTGGCTGATTCGACGTACAATCTGTGGTTCAAAAACGAATATACTCTCTTGCTGAAGCATGCATTTTTTTAACCGCCACCAGATTATTAGAGATCAAACAAGCCCTCGTGCGTAATATTTCCGCCAGGTCCCAATTATGTGTAGGCATACTGATATATGATTAATCTTGTGTTATCTTGTCTGGAGAAATACAGTTTAATTCAATTGAATGGTTGTTGTGTGATATGCAGATTTCCATATCAAATGCTGTACTGATACAACACTAGCAAAATAATACATAGGCAAATACGAGTAAATTGTGTAATGTTGCTTCTTTTATATGCGGTGCGGTGGCGTCCTGTCGCTGATTTTACATGTTTTATATGTTTTACATGTCATGTTCAGAAAAATACAGAAACGGAATAAAAGGGATTTGGAAAGGCATTCTCCCGAACGACATATTTGCTGTCTCTTTCCAAATGGCGAAGCAATCAATGACCAGCCATACATGTATGTAAGTAATATTGCTGTATAATAGTCAATTGTATCAGGTGATAAATTACCGGGCAGCGTTGAAACGGAAAGGTGTAAATGAAGAATTGCCTTCAGACCACGAGTTTTGTCTAGGTATAACTTTATTGGAGAACAATGAACATGGTTGCTTGCCCTTTCTCTAGGTTAAACTTTATTTAAGAAAATGCTTGCCTGCCCTTTCTCAAGAAACATGTATAATTTTATTCGAGAAAATGGTTGCGTTCCCTTTCTCCGTGTATAAGTTTTAAAATGATCCGTTGCTTGCTCAAATTGTAAAAACAAAAAATTCGTCGTGACTAATATTTGTTGACCCTGAGTAACATGTCCTGTGCAAGGGTTGTCAATGGAAGCAAATTTTTTCTTAAAACGCCAATGCAAACTTGTTGAAGGTTAAACAATCGCGGTACATTAGACATAGGAATAGACTTAGCATATCATTAACACCCAACATTTTACTTTTAGGTTTTAATCTGTTGCAACAGAAATATAATTGAAACCACAAGGAATAGTGTTCATCAACTTGTCAACAGCATCTGACATAACATTTGGCGGTAAATAAATTGATATAATTATGTTTGCCACTAGAAGGACTTAGCATATCATTAACACCCAACGTCGGCGCTAACAGTTGACTACAAGTGTAAATGAGACAGGCATTGTAATTAAATATCAGTGCACAATGCATTGAAATAACCAATCAATAGCTGATTTCCTGTAATTATTTTTGATGAACAACTCTAGTCATTATTGTTGATTGGCTCATTGTCGCGTTCTGTTGAAACACACCACTAGTTTTGTTCCTCCCACGAGTATGACCATTTCACCTGCACACGATATTTATAAATGTTAGAATCGTAGCGCTGTTATAAGATTAACTGCTGCAGTAAAAGTCTCCTGATACACACAAAGAAACACGTTCTCACTGAGATACATACCCCGTGACTTGCAGCAAATATGAATCGCGTGGCTGCAGGCTTTGAGGCATGAATTATTAATAGGCTAACATGCATCAAAGCTTTGACATTTGAGCTCGCTATTTAGAATGGCTATAGCTGCAACATTAAGCTCGTCTTTACTGGCCAGAGGCATGTTTGTTGCCATGGAAACCTAAATAGTATTGGGAATGACCCTATTTTCGATAAAAGCATAGTTTAGCATCATATTAAGCTGCATTCCAAATTTTAACTTTCTATCTTAAGCGGTTTGGCATCTATCCTGTTCACGTCCTCAGTCCTACATCGCGACAATAAAACACCGGGGAGCTATT
>JAVFBY010319640.1:0-10155 GCA_034781015.1 Tonicella lineata
TTTTAAATTTCTCGCCTGACGTAAGATTTCACGCGACCGTGGGTCGTACGGTCGCATGATTTTCCAGGGGTGGTTAAACACCACTCTAACAAACAAACCAACCATTATAACTTCTATTTGTGGAACTGAAGGAAACTACCTTTGACATCACCTGGCAACATCAAGGACAGGACATTGAATCTGCTTCCTGATGCCCCTTAGCTTTCTGAGCATCCGGAAGCTCATGTCAACCACCTGAATGTGGCATCTAACTGTAAGTTGCGAGCAAGTATTGTTGTAAAGGCTTAGTTATAATTACTTATTTACATATATAATTTTGTTTTCAGGCGTTTTTTACAGAAAGCGTGTCAACACTGGAATAGAGCTGGGAAAATCAAAACCTCAATTATACCATCTCTTCGCTCTCATGTTAATACTGACAATGATGCTGTAAGTTAAGTTGTACAGATTAATTATACTCAATTACAAAGTAGTTAACATGTCTCATGGTTAAATTAATATAAGTTAAAATAAATTTAAAAATCACTGATTGGCCATTAAGGTTACAGAATTTACACAAAACAAACAGATTTTCTGTTACAGATATCCTGTCCACTCTCATGTGACTTTGTATACAGTATTTAGATTTATGACAACAGCACAATGCAATTACATACCCGGTATATACTTTTCACTTTTTGTCGATAACTTTATACAAGAGCAATTTCCTTTTGTTAATAACCAATATTTCAAGTTCTATGTACATGTAACATTAGTGATTTTACAAACCAAAACTAAACTTTTTGAGTTTTGGATTTTTTCTTCCAACCATATAACATTATAAAGTTTGTTAAAATGTTCCCGCCACAGCATAGCTGAAGTTCTGCCGAATGTGGCATAAAACACTAATCAATCAATCAATTAGAATGATTAGTGAATAGTTTTTGCAAATATTCATGTAAAAAATTGTTTATCTCTATTTTTAAACTGTTTTCAGCTGTTAAATTGAGTTTTAAGCTAAATTTCTCGAGCAGAATATACGTTTGTTAAAACAATTTGTATGAATTCCTGAACATGTAAATATATATCAGCTTCTAGCTTTTACAGTACATTGTTAACTGGAGTGGGTCGTACTGGTATATTGGCCTTAGGAACCCCTATCACAGTACCTCACTGGTTTTATGCCTCATGTTGACTCGAGGAGTATGTTCCTTTCGGCCCTCCCCCAGTGGAGGCAGTGGCGACACTGTTACGTTTCATTGGCCACTGACTTCCTCCAGAAAAGGAGCCCAATGGAACATAGCCCTGGTGTATGAGCAAAGGTCACAGGTTGGTTTGTGGATATTGGATGTTTTCACAAGGTTAATTGGACATGCTTGTTATTTGTTTTTCTTGTTATTTTAGTAAAATAAAAAAATAATAAAATGTAATACATGGCTTGGAGGATTGTTATGTCTTTTATTCTTGTATCTGTATTTAGGGAGCCTGGTTATTGCTGTCTGAACTGGCTCCATCAGCCTCCAAGTTTAAACATGACTTTGTTCTGGACTACTGGAATGAGAAAGCCAAAATGTGTGAAGGTAATGGAATATTCTACACAATAATGACAATTGACTTTTAATATTATTATATGTATTTACACTTTTAATAGTTAAGAAACTTCCTGACTCTGCCATAAGCAAATATTCCTGAATTGATGAACAAATATAATTGATTTTTTTCAATTAAATGATTGTTGTGCTGCTATATTTTTTCTTTAGATTGGCAATTATGTAAGGGAATTATTTATGAGCAAACTTTGTAAAGCCCAGTAGAAATATATTTTTTCTCACATGGTATAAATATATATCATTATATGGTTGTTCTGAAGAAAGTTTTACGCGAATCCAGAATGTCAAAACTTTTAAAGAACAAGAACTATCATATAATCATTGTTTCACTTTTTTGTGTTGACAGCTGATCAATACAGTACGTGTCAGAGAGTGTTGACTGTCATTGGCTATATAGCTAAGAGCCTAAACATTGAGGAACGTACAGGTCTTATAGGTAAGAGCTTATCAAATTATATTCTGTTACTGCCATGAGTTTGACAAAGATATCGTTTGCCCCTCGAGTTCAAGGAAAACTGGAGCAAGATTGGTTGGGGATTTCTTTCTCAGTAAATACAGGATATTACAATGAAGTGTGAATAGCAGAAATATTTCTAGAGTGCATTATTGCTTTCACTATCCATAAGAGCAATATAATGGTATTCAAACTTGTTTTTATTATATAATGTCAATAAACCCCAATCAATCAATCAAAGCAATTCTGTGTGAAAAGCAAAAAGGGATATCTCAGTATCTCACTGCAGTGAAATATCACTTTTCTCATTGTGAAGCAAATCCTGATCTTTCATCATACACTGGAAGTGTAAACAAGTGAAATCCACAAGTTGTCTTATTATGCCATGTTATATGGTTCTGTGACTAATGTCTGAGGTACATTTGTTACTACAATAACAGCCATACTGGTGGGCACTAGTGTAATCTTTACAACCTTTCTTTAATGGCGTCGTCCATAATAAGTGCACTTTAGTGCTGATCCTCAATGTACCACACAGGTTCAAGTCGCCTAGGCGTGTGGTTAGGCAGGAACTTCCTGTTGCCCTGGTGCTCTCTGAGCTAAGGAGCATCAAGAAGTAGAATGCAGAAGTCGAGAGTCCGTCATATACAACTGTAACTAAAATATTTTTGAGTATGACATCAAATAACAAATAAACAAACATTTCATTAATCATGTTATTTTACAGCAATCAGGTTTGTTTATTTAAAACGTGATCATTGTCTGATGACTAAAAAACCGTTTTCAATGTTATCACTAACTCTCACCTGTTGGTCCACTTTAAGATGACTCAATTTGACTACAAACATATTAGATATGTGTGTGTGATTTTTGTAGATGACTTGAAGAGTAAACTGCTGGCATTTGAATTTCCTCCAGAACTGGTAACTGCAACTGTATCTACACTTTCAAAGGTAAATCAATTGTATGTGTTTTTTCGTTTTTTTTTAAAACTATGATAGATTATGTTATTGTGATATTCTCATTGATGTTTTTTAAACACAACAACAAATTGGCAGATTAACTTCAAATTTGGCTTGTAAATCCCTCATGTCAAGATGGCAAATGAGATTGCATTTGATTTCCACCAAATTCATGGCAACAGTGTAGTTACCGTTATGGTTTTATTGTATTATTCACACATAAATATTTGCAATAATGGTTAAGACAGCAAATGTGATTGTCAATGTGATTGTCAAAATAGGTTTTGTCTGATAGTTGACTTCACTGCCTCTTCCTTTGTTTTAAAAAAAAAAGAAAGGGTTCTCAAAGATAAGTGGAGGTAGGTTAATTTACCGGTTGGTGTGCATTTGTTTTCAAAGTGAGCGTTTGGACCTGCTCATTACTTAGCTTGTTTTTTTGGGTGGAACCTGGAAGATGCAATCAAGGCTGTCTTTTAAGGGGAAATATATTTAGTTACAGCATGGACTTCCGATGTTGTACCACAGTCTTTTGCAGTCTGAATACAACAAACTCAAGACTGGAAATGGTTGAAAACCTGCGTACAGTGTCATACAGTATGTTATACAGCATGTGCACAGAGTCAGGGCCCATGGCAGCCTAACTAGACTGACGCCAGAGAATTGCCTCTTCTGGCAAATGTCATAAAACACCATGCACTATAATAGGATTATTAATCCTATTATAGTATATGATGTTTTATGACATTTGCCAGAAGAGGCAACTCTTTGGCATCAGTCCAGTTAAGCTGTGACTGACGCCCTTTAAAGGTTAAACTTGTAAGGGATAAATTCATCTTTTCTCAGTTCGGTTAAAATAATTTACAAATTAAAAAAAAAATAATGTATTCAAATGATTTTCCAGGCGTGCTTGTTGTTAATCTTTCAGTTACCTGTTGGTTACTGAAAGGAGACCTTTCCTTTCGGTTCACCACCACATGATTACATCTTGTTTGTGAAGCCCATACACACGAGAAATAACAGCTGAGCTACCGACCTCAAGTAACTAAAAACTCAACGTGTGGAGCATTCTTATGTTTTTGGTCTCAAGTGATTTTGGATCATGTTTGATATCTGTCATGTTTAATATTTCTTGCAGCGCTGACATAAGCTGATAGCTCAGCCAAACATTCAACTGGCCAATCGGAACGTTGAAAATAGTCCTGTGATTGTGTCACATTGCTGTAAAAAAAAAAGGTCATCAAAACAAAAAAATCTCAATCATCTCATCTGCGCTAAAATCATTCTGCCGAGGAAATACATGTAATTACTTCAGGTCTGTAGCTCAACTGTTGTTTCTTGTGTGCTATGGGCTTAAAGCTTACACAGCGAAACCTTCCAGATTTAGTAATGTGTCGTACTAGAAAGCACCATACAGTTAAATTGCTGGTAACCCTTCCAGACTTGGGGATGTTCAGATTTCAGTCTTTTTTGTAGGATTTAGACAATTGAAAAGTGTCCATTTTTATGTTAAAGTGACCCAAAAAAGCATTATTTTGGCATGTTGAGGTCCAATGTATCTCAGAACTTTGAGGGAGAATTTACGACTTTTTCTGGGCAATCTTGATTTGATTTGATTTATTCACCATATAAAATACATTGGGGGAATAAAGCTCTAATAAGCTTGTTATATCCCAAATAATATTTTATCTAGTGAATATTATGGTAAAATAAACAGTAATAATATATAATGTTATATTTTAAAGTAAATACAAACACAGAAAAAGGCACATACATAGAAATATTTGCTTTTCAGGTAATCTTTTCTCATTTCTGATTTCAGTTTAAATAGTACAATCAATAGAAGACATTAGACCTTTTCTTCCGTTCCCTTCAACTAGTATAAACTGATTAGCTGTGTACTGATAGTTGTTAGCTCAGCAGCCAACCATAGTGAGGAATAAAAGTATATATCACATAACTGCCAATGTCTATGATTAAGTTATATCATTTATCGTCACAGTTATGTGCCACAGAAGGTGAGGATCACAGCCAGAAAGAAGAATGGTGTACTGAATTACTGATTGCTTGTGACAACTTCCTATCTGCACTTGTACTTAATGAAAACCAATGTAAGTTTACTATACAGACGTGACCACACTAAAAAGCAAAAAACGTGGTAGAGCACAAATGAGCTCAGGATATGATGTACATGTAGCAAGCAGTCTACAGGTAATAATAACAAGCCTTCACTCAGAATTACTGAAGTGCCAGTCCAAAAACAACATTCTGGCAAAAAATGCTACAAAGAATCCCTGGTTTGATACCAGCTCTATGCACCCGTTAAAAGAAAAATGACATTATCTTTTTTTAATGTTTTAATATTTAAAAAATGTTTATAGTATCTATAAATTCATTGGCTTGGAAACCTTATAACCGTGTTCGTTTGGTTATAAATTCTAGTTCTTATTGTGTCAAAGATTTTTTTCTTCTCCCGATTCTTAAAGCTCTTTATTGTGAAAACAATATTGACTTGGTCATCATTGGTTTGGACTAGATAGTATATCGTACACCAACAAATCAACCTAATGGCAGGGTGTTCAGCCTGTTAACAGTGTGCCTTTACGTTCGTTCCGATTCATTGCAGTCTGATATGACATTATAACCATAAAGTAAATTCCCCAAGTCATCATGCTTGCCTTCTCTTCTGATATATGTATAAAGATGGTGATGAGCTTTTGTCAGTGTCCGTAGAGGGCCTGGAAATCCTTGAAAAGCCTAAAAATTTAAAATAAGTTTTCCAGGCCTTGAACAGCCTGGGAAAATTAATTTTATGGAAAAGGCCTGGAAATTTAAAACCTCATGACAGTCACAACTATTTGCTTGCAGTTAAGGTTAAAAAAATGTAATCCGTTTTATTAATTTTATGGATACCCTATAAACCTTTGAGGTATGCATATCGCTACACCTATTAATAAAGTACAGATTGTTTTAGTTTTCTTTAAAGCGGAAACAACCCTGAACAGGGCTTAGACAATTATAATTTTAGCCGTGGAAATTAAAATGGGACTAAGCGGAGGAACCCTGTTTTGTGTAGTGTAGCAGAATTATATGAACTTGAATTCAATTGATGTTGTCTTAACCAAGCCTCCGCATGAATTCTTTAGGCTCTGTTTTCTAGAATGCAGGGAGCTTTGGAATAAAAGCGTGAACTACGCAAGTGCACACTGTGAATACATGGTGAAGACAAATCATTAAGTTAATTGTTTGGTATACTATAGCTGGTTTCAAGCACACTCAAACAGTTTATATTTACATTATATTTTGTATTAATAGTACGAAGATGGATGAGAGCTAATCTTTCTTTTTATTATTTATTACAGTTGATATTCCTAACGAGGATAAAGTAGTCCGTCACCTGTTCACCCTTGGAGAGATTGCCCAGCTCTGCCCGGCTAACACCCCTAAAAGAGTGTTTATGTTAGTACAGAGTTTGATTGCTGCACCCTGTCTCTCTCCAAATGGTCAGTCACTTTTACACTTCATCCGATTCAACAAATAAATAATAATTTATAATTTTTTTTTATCACGGAAAATTAGTCTTTTTGTGTGTATTATGAAATAATGTTGAAATAAAATAGCAATGAAAAAAAACAGCAAACAGGTGCTCGTTTTATTTAAAAGATTTTGTCTTTTTATGGAGAAGTGCCTGTTAAAAAAGGTGCCTGTTAAAAAAAATGGAGTTCGCTCAGTGTTTACTAACCACCCTTTCCAGGTCCCACTCTTGTCTGAGGCAGTCTGTTGACGCACGGTATTACCAGGACTGTTCACTTGGGGCTTCAGGCATTTTGGGGATGCTCTTTATAACATGCCCTCTCCGTCACATTAGTAAAATACCCTTATTTAATCATGATGTAACAAAAAAGACAGCAAATAATACATTTGACAACTAAATTGACCTATTTTACAGATAGCAGTTCAATGAATTCTAACACAGATCAAGAGTCACCTCAGGTTGATCCTGTGCCAAGTACGGAGGAGTCTCCTCAAGTACCAAGTAATGAGGTCAGTCCTGAGGGCTCTATGCACAATTCCCAGCCTAACTCTCAACCAAACTCCCAATCCAACTCACGGGTAAACTCTCAGGCCAGTTCACAGGCGTCTCAGGGCACAAGGTTTTCCCAATTCTCCCAGGCCACAAGATTCTCACACGGCACACAGATACTCTCACAATTCAGAGGCTCCAAAATGTCTAACAAAATCAGAGCACATGCGTTTGTGACCCTAGGTAAGTCAAATTATAGCTACGTTTTACTTTGTAGCTTTTGATTATATTCTGACAAAGTAAAGCAAATATATCTGCTTTCTTTATTAAGAAAAATATCATCATTGTATTCTTCTTAAGTCCTATGTAATAAAGTATAACACTTTATGTAGTTTTGTGGGCAGTTGGAGGAAGCTTCCTGGTGCTCTAAGAACTAGCACTTCATCATGAAGAAGATTCCTAGGGCTGTCATGTTTTTGTTCTGTGCCACTTTAGTGGTACGGGAACTTAGAAATGCTATTGGCTCTTGCGTGCAACTATGATGTGAACAGATAACATTAAACAAAGTTAATTGATTCATTATCTGATTGACTTAAAAAGTTAGCTTTTGCAGGGCTACGCAGCTTGTACGTCCTGTCCTACTATCTTTGATCTTGTCAGTGAAGTCCTGGGTGGTTTCTTCCACCCATTAGTCTGGCTCACCACCATTTGAGTGAAATAACCTGAAGTATTGCATAAAGCCTAAATCAAACTAACGATTATGTACAGTTAATCACTTTTTTTTTGGTAAATCAAAGTTCTTTTAAATGTTACCATGTGACAGTGTTCCTGTGTACCAATAACAAATTAGCTGATTGGTTTATTTATTGTTATCAGGGAAGTTGTGTTTACAGAATGAAGACGTGGCTAAGAAGTGTGTCTCAGCGCTAGCCAGAGAGTTGGAGATATCACAGGACCATGCCATCAGAAATAATGTAGTCGTCATACTCTGTGATCTATGTGTCAGGTATACCCCTTCTGTGTTTATTGTACATCACCAGTTTAGTGGGAGGGGATTTGGAAATGGTAGGCATCTGTCCTGCTGTCTGTCCGCCTGTCCTGCATACCTAGTGAACATGATAACCTTAAGTAAATTGACTGATTAACTTCAAATGTTTAATGTACCTTCCTCTTTGCAAGACAACGGATTGGATTGCATTCCAACAAATTGCCTACCAAAAAAAAGGTCTCTATAAAACTTTACGTTATACAATTTAGGCTGTGTACTGCTGTCTGCTGAGCTAAGAAAGTTCATGGGAGACAACTCTCACTTACTCTGCTCAGAACATAGAGTTGTCTCCCATGAATATAAAACATTAAAGTGGATGATAATGAGAATTCATTTCTTATTGTTGGTTTTTCAATATACAATAGTACAGACTTCAAGTCAGTGCTGACAGCCGGAGAGATTCGGTTGATTACCCATTATTATCATCTTTTTATTTTGAAAGAAATGTTATATTGTAGGTACACAACTCTAGTAGACCGATACGTTGTGAATATTGCTGCTTGTTTGAAGGATAACTCTCCACTGGTTAGAAAACAGACCCTTACCTTACTGACAAGGCTGCTTCAGGTACAACCATCACACTTTAATATCACTTATAGTTTTATTTTAAAAGGACCATCTGGTACATTGTAAGGGCAGCATATTTAAAGCATTCATTCTGACTACTACTGGAGGAATATTAACTTTTAAATATAGTATTAATACATTTCACATTTTTAAGTTGTCTTTTAAATAACCCCTAATAACATAACCCCTGAGCACACTTGGTAGTATTTTTAAGCTTACATTCCTTGTAGTTGTGGCAAAATTTTTAATTAAGCAGGTGGTTGGCGAAAGCTGCCTGGTGCTCTCAGAGCTAAGGGGCATCAGGAAGCCAATTGGTTGCTTGTTGTGTCCTTTAGATTTTTTAATGGTGTTGTTTTTTTTTCTCCTTATTTTCTTTCCATTTTCTGTCTCGTCTTTCATTTTGCCAGTGATGTGAACGGTGGTTTCCTCAACCCATGGTGCTGGCATGGCATCATGTAGGTGAAATACCCCTGAGTACAGAGTTTAATCCCAATCAATCAATTTTAATTTCCAATGCAGTATTGCACTTCACATTTACCATACACTTAACATTTTGGGTGGTGAAATACCCGTCTGTGACCACAGCATTAAACACCAAATAATTAATTATTGACATTTGATTTGCAGGAGGATTTTCTAAAGTGGAAAGGAATTCTTTTTTTCCGTTTTATCACATCGCTGTTGGATGAGAGTAAAGATATCAGCTCTTTTGGTAAGAACTGAAGATACATGTAAAATAGGCTTAAATAAATAAAAATGTCTCGTTTTCTCTAACAGCCTAAATATATCCAAGCAGGCAGGGTTTTTTTTTTTTTTCATTTTTTTCATTTTTCGTTTTCTTATTTTATGAATATTTATGCTAAGAATAGGATTGATTTCCTTAGTAATCTACATGCATGTGATTGTGAACCTTTTGACGGAATTTGATTGGTGCTTAGCTTTACAACACCATACCATTACAGGGCCCGCTCACTTATAGAAAATTTTCGCCATAGCCATATTTATCTTCCTTTAGTCATAGCATTTTTGGGTAAAATAATGTCAGGATTTTTTTTTTATAAGCAATGCTTCAAGACAGTCAGCAAACTCGTCAAGTCAACCTTCTCTTTACAATTAGTTTTGCCTGCTATTAATCCGCTCTCCACATTTATAAACGAATGTATGAAACTTGCCGCAAGCCCTTTTCTGGTCTGAGAAAACAGATTGGCCGCTCAAACCTGTCAGACCTCTCGGCTGTCTCATAAGACGTTTCAAAATTAAAAGCTTAAAATAAGGAAACAATACCCTTGGAAGTGATATAAAAGGACATTTTCTTCACAGAGAAGCAGGAATTTAGACTTTTTTTTGCCTTTCCGAAGTCAAAATTGAACTTATAATAAAAATGTTTGAAGTGTATAAAAGGTCAGACTGTTGTCAAGCTCATTATTTACTGAAAACATCGATCATAACAAGTATTGCACAGGCACACTAATATATAATATCAGCTGACGCATATACCTTAGTAGTAAGTAGTA
>JAVFBY010319751.1:0-10154 GCA_034781015.1 Tonicella lineata
AGGTGACTGTGGTCTTGTCCTAATGCCCTGCTATTCACCATAGCTTGGGTGTCCCGGTTACAACCCGTACTGTATGGCATTTTGTATATAGCTTTTCAACGTAGACTAAAGCTTTGGAACAAATAGTCGACATGTCCAGCTTTTAGATTCTTGGACTTTTTCTAAGGCGGGGAAGCTCCTTTTACGGAAAAGCATTTTCCTTGGAAATCTGTGTGAATGTGTATGGTTCGTCAAAAATAATAAATAGACTATCAACCTGAGCACAATCACATTTGATACTAAGGATTTTAAAAAAAATGCATTGCTCAATTGTCGTATGACATCGTCATATAGGTCGTATGTAATCTCAGCTGTAATTTGCCAGACGACGAGGGCATAATTTACCTAAATTTGATGTTTATCTACATAAAACGCATCTCTCGAGACAATGCGAGACCCGACCTAAAACTCTATTCCTCCCCTTGTCACTTTTACTTAAAAATTCTTGTCAAGCTAGGAGCATCGGACTCGTTTACCCTTTACTATTTACTACCAAACGTAATTGAACTTTTTTGTAGTATATTGGTTGGCGCCAGTCAGTCGGTCATGTTTGTTTGATGTTTTCTCGCAGAAGAGGCGGAGTTATATAAAATGCGTATTTGATTGGACTATGTGTTTTTGCTATTTTACTTTGATCTTTCCCTAACAGGAAAAGTGAGGAAAAGTCGTAAGGCTTGTCTCAAAACATAGTGGCGAGATAAGAATTGCCTTGGGAAGACGCATAAAAGGGGCTTCTTTGTGACCTAGCAGGTTATATACCGGCGAAGGTTTTAATCAAATGACTGCATGGGTGAATATCAATTTTATTCCAAATCATCTATCGTCCCCTCCAATTCAGACTTTATAGTGTAATGAATTGTTATTTAAAATGCTATATGTGCCATTTTGGCACTGCCGACAAACTGTCAATCTCATGTAGATAAACGTTCCCAATATGGCATCAAGTGCATACCAAACCAAAAACAATCAATATCGAGAACATAATAGCAAAGTAATTGAGAAATAAAAATATAACTATTTTGGTCGAGCGGACCAACAAGGAGATAATAAATTCGCGTGAAGCGAGAGCGTGTCGACATAGCGCAATGATATGCATGGATATTATGAATATGCATGATATTATGTATTTGGGTAAACGTAGGGATCGTACTATCGACGTCGTTTATAGCTCAGTCAGTAGAGTGTTGGTCGTGTTAGCCAAAGTTCCCGGGTTGGATCCCAGGTGGAGATAGGTCACATTTTCTTTTTCTGCATTTATAAAAATATATAAAAGCCAAACGTCCCGGGTTCGATCCCCGGTGGAGGCATTAATATTTTCTTATTCTGCATTTTATAAAAATATAAAAGTACTCTGCATTATGAAAATATATATAAAAGAACTCTGGCAGCATTTCGTATGTCAGACTCAAATCTCAAACCGTCTAAATTATATTTCTGTTGGTAGGTGGAGATTACCAAGACTTAACGATAAACCCGGACTATGTGAACACCACAGACAACCAGCCGTACGCAACACTTGGTGATAAAGCTGAAGAAATTGCAGACTATGAACAATGTGACGTTCCGGTAAATGAGACTAATCATACTGTGAGAGATTCTGTGATGAACGTTCCTCAGTATGAAGACCTATCTTTCTCAGCCGAAGAAGGACAACCATATATGGAACTTAATGCTGTAAATTCTGAAAACACTGACAACCAGAAGATCGAAAACTATTATAACTTATAGAAAATGAGTGAAGTTGGATTAGTTAATATCTTCCTTCTACTGCTCAGGTGAATACGAAACATGCGTTTAAAGAGTTTTAATTAAATTTTTAGTCTAGCCTGTAGTAAAATTATTTATTCGCCTTACGTAACAAATAAAGTATAGGCCTAAATTAAATTGCTGAAGCAATTAATGAAAATATCACATAGGCTAACGAAATGTTCTCTAGCTTATATATTTTATTCAACAAGGGATAAATAAAGTAATTAATGAAGATATACATTAACTAGAGCGTGGAATTTGCTATCAAATAATGCTAACTTGTTTGTTTTTTGCGATGTTGTTTTACAATGATTATAGACCTACTCCTTGTTGAAAGTTAGCTAGTCCATTACAACACGGGTCGTGGTATGACTGCCTTTACACCACCGTCAGCCCCCCTTTGGTCGCATCTTGTTGGCGCAGAACAAGACTTACCTTCGTACAAAGGCGTTGACTATGTTTGGAGAAGGTCAGGTGAATCTAGGGCGTTTACTGGTATTAAAACAGTTCACCAAAGACGTGTACGATCAAACGAACCAAGCTGAAGCCATACGTCTTAAACAGCACGTGTCGGACTGAGCCCACGGCTACAACAACGCCTATCACCGCCGTATTGGTAGAGCCCCCGTACATGTCACGGTGCAGCATTATTCTGTTCTATGCCGCCATCTCTACGGGGCGGCTCCTGTACGATCTATCCCACAAGATTAATTCTATGTCAGAGATCGAGTCCGGATAAGTAAATTGAAAGGTCAGTTTGAAAAAGTCTACTTACCCAATTGGAGCACGGAACTTTTTCGAATAAGACAGCGCCACACGCGACGTCCCGTTGTGTACAAGCTAGAGGATTTAAACGGGAAAGTCTTAGCGGGGACGTTTTACGAGGCTGGGTTACAACACGTGACCACTACCCCCGACGATTACTATCATGTGGAGGAGATTCTCAAGACGGAGATACGCCATCGTCGAACCTACCATTGTGTGAAGTAGGTCGGATGGCCCGCGACGTTCAATTCGTGGATTCCTGCGAGTGATTTAAAATGTATTTAAGAGTTTGACACAGGTGACAGACTCAGTCTGACGTTCTACGCTGTCGGTAACTGGTAAGACGCAGCCAATACACAGCCGAGACACAGCCAACGTCGAGACAAAAGTCACGAAACCACCGTCCATGGGTGGACATCAGCACCGTGATCCTACTCATCCTAGGTGTGTGGTCGGGGATCTTCTACATCGATACCGCAGTCCTGCTCGATCAAGTCGTCACCTCCTACACCGCCTAACAGCACAACACTAACCCGATATTGATACGCGTTTTCAACACCCCATTACATCCTTAGTCTCTGGGGCGAAAGGCTTCTCCACACGAACCTTGAAACAACACGCCCATTCACCCGGCGCCGCATCGGATCGTGTGGTGTTATGGACAATGACAATCGCCGTACGACATCATGCCTACGGTCGAATTCCACGAAGGCGTCCTCGATCTGCACATGTTCGACCCCTGTGTGATGGATGATCTCATGGCGGAAGCCGACGAGCGCCTCACAGCCCTCTTTACCAAAGGGAATCATCACAGAAACGTGAGCGTGGTGTACATTGGGCAAAATTTATTCCACCCAAGGAAAGGTCACAGCACCATCAATTCAAACGCCCAATACCTCGTGGGGTTTGAAAACCCCAGAAAAGCCCAGAGACGCATCAATCACATCGCCAAACAGATGTTCCCTGGCCACACCAAGTTTGTGCGCGGGAGTTTTGGCGACGCCACCCGAGAAGCCCATATTTCCTCATTGGCTTGAAGCAAACGACACTGGACCATCTCCGTTTACGTACGGACGTCGTGCCCGGGCATATCCAGTACGTCTACATGCGGAAAGTATAAAATTACGCCCCGTAGACCACGCCGCACCAGTCGTCGTGAAAGCACCGTAGACATCATGTCAGCTCGAGTGAAGACCCACACCTCCTGAAGAGTGTCGAGCGATCATGTGTGGGAGTGATAAGGAATTGATGACCTGTCTGTGCGAGTGTGCTAAAAATACTTTAAAAGGCAATGTCCCCCTCACGCGACGTCAGAAGATTGCTTTGCAACCGTATAAAACACAGCTCCGACTCATCGCCGATAAAGCAGTCAGTCTTAAACGGAAACGAGCCTTCGTTCAACGTGGTGGTTTTTTACTCAGTGCTCTAGCAGCACCCCTCATCGGGCTCATCAGGTCTTTGTTGACTGGAAAACGGGGCTAGGATGGACTCAGCACGGTACCCTATCAACAGTAAGGCGACTGCTTTACATACCGTGGATCAGGAAATAGAAGCCCATTACGACGGGCAGACTTGTCGGATACGGAGAAACCCCAGCACTATCATCAGACAAGCCCCGCGTCATCGCGGGGCCTCGGCGAACGGCTCCGCGTCTCTGCGCCCGCGCCCGCGCTCTGCACCTATGCGCCCTGATCCCGCCCCACCGCACGCCGGTGTGCGCCGTGCCTCAATGTCCCGTGCAGCCACAGACCGCACTTCTGCAACAGACGCAGTGCGCCGGACCGCCGCACACCTCAACAAAGTTGACGCTCCCTCCGTTGGAGTCCCTCAACCGGTATGGTTTTAGTGTACCTGGTGTGGTGAAGACTGATGTTCGGTGCCAGCATGCTTTACATTACCCTCCCCAGCAACAGTTCGATGTATTTTTTTCCTCACAATACGGTGGTTCATTACATCACCCAACTGCCGCAGGCTATCCGACTCACAGGCGACTGGTAGTGTGGGCTGGTGAGCATCATCTACCCCCACAGCTGGTACAACATTCAAACCCGTGAGGTGTATTTCGACCTAATTGACCCCTTAGATGATTCGCATACGTATACACTCCTTGTCGGGTATTATCGATCCCTGACCCATGTCGCCGATGCCTTGACCGAACTGGTTCTCAAGGACAAGCGCGAAACCGCCCACGGGAACAGGAACGCCCTCAGCTTCAACACTATCTGCCAAGTCTTACAGCTCCTGTGTCGAAAAAAAAAATGGACATCGCGTTTAGACCTCGGTTACAAACATAATTCGTGTTCGAGACGTTCGACTTCGGCGTAGTGGGTAGTGATGACCCCGTCGAAGGACTGTCTGGTGTAAAACGGTATTGGGTGGAGAGTGGATTTCACGCCTTTTACATCTACTGTGACGTGATCGAACCACGTGTGGTAGGGGACACACTCGCGCCCCTATTTCGGACCGTGAGTACCGATGCTCGCCACAACAGTGTATAAGTCAATCAAGAGTTTCAACATATCCAATACATCCCCTTGCAGAAGACAGAATTCACCTTCGTCGAAGTCGATATAAGGGACAATTATGGGCGACCGGTCCCCTTCTGGCTTGGTAAGATGATCATAACACTACACTTTCGACGGAGACGGGCTGCCCATTTCACATAACGATGAGCGCCGCCCGACAACAAGCCTAGGACAATTACTACATACCGGCGTTGACCAGGACCAGGACGTGGTGCGGGAGACACCGCAGATGCTAGCGCTCAAACGTCGAGCAAGTGAAGCGGCCGGCGAGCTAATCACCTATGCCAAACGTTGAGGGACCACAAGACCGACACCACTACCACACCGTGCATCAGACCGTACACCGCACGGTGTACCTCCCCCACCCTCGGGGTCGCGCGCAGTGGAAGGACGTGTGATGCGACGGAGGCTCACACGAGTGCAGCGCAAACCAACCCGACGCATCACCCCCGATGTATTCAGTTAACACCATGTCGATTATTCACCCCCAGACGTTTTTGTATGCCAAGGCAAAAATCCTTTAGGGCGATGGGGCAGCCTTGGGCGACGACGATCGGGTCGCACCGACGAACCTCTGACCACACAGTCTGTGACAGCAAGTCGACGTCAGTCTCAACGATAAATTGGTGAGTACCTCCTCCAACATGTACCCATACCGCCTTTACATCGAGATTTTACTCTCCTACGGGGATGAGACCAAAAGCTCTCGATTGACGACGGTCCTCTGGTTCAAAGGCACACCGGGTTGCTTCAACGACCACAATGCCGAGAACGCCCGGAACGGCACGCGTGTTCCGAGGGGTGTTTACCCGTAATCGTAGGCCACCCCACCCGCATTCGCCTGTCGGGTATATCTTAAACACGGACCCGTGTGATCGACCCGGGGTGAGTATTTTTACTCGTACGGATCCACCCCTCGACCCGGCAATCATACAGTCGTTGAAGACGACGACCCTACACTGGACTTGGAATACGCAGCCGTTACAAAGCCCTATGACTGCGGTATGCGGCCAATATTGTCTATTCTACGCCTTACATCCAGCTAAAGGCGTCCATATGGCCCAGATCGTCTCTTGGTTTGACGGCCCACCATTCGAGAACGATGTCATGGTCTATGACGTCTTAGGACCCATTTTACTGGTCGATGACCCGTTTTGAAACACTGAACTGACACCTAACTAGATAGGTACATTGATGTCAATGCCAGTAACATCCTTTAAATTGGAAGACCGTTGGACGACCCTCCGCCATAGCAAATCCATCCACCGGTAAGCGTCGATCAACAATACAATTCTCTGTTTTGTTGGCTAGGTGACGAATGGCTATCCCTCGGGTATGGGCTTCCATACTCTAACCAGTCGTCTGCGATGTGGGTGATGGAGTGCTTTAGTGTAAACACAACGTCGTCGGCCTAGGAGGGTAACCAGCGGGCGTAATGACCAGCTGGCATTTTTGGTGAAAAAAAATGGACATCACGTTTATCTTCGGTTACAAAAAATACTCTGGCTCTATTTTCACGCTATCAGTGTCGTGGCCAGAACTCAACCCCTGGAGGGATAAGTCGGTCTGAAAAGCGATGTTGTGGGCAGTGGGTTTTATGCCTTATACGTATACTGTGACGTTCTCGACTCGCTTGTGGTGGAAGATACAGGGCCGTGGGTACCGATTGTCACAATAACGGTTTTCGAGACAGTCAGGAGTTTCAACATATCCAATACATTCCTGTGTTGAAGAAACAATTCTCCACCGTAGGGATCGATATAAGGGATGATTATGAGAGACCGGCGCCATTCTAGCGTGGGGGAGTGATCGCAATACTTCTTAACGTGCTGCGCATTTCACATGACAGCGCGAAAACAAGATTAGGCTAATAACAATACCCAATAAGACGGAGGGGTGGATTTGTTTCTTGGCACTTACAAAAACGCGGACATTGCCTGGGCAAGATGTTAAGCAGCGTGTTTAAACCAGTGAGATCTGGTCTGAACGTGATGAATGATGTGGACCGACTCAGGCGTCGAGCGATTGAAGTTGCTGGGCAACTGATCACCACTTTCAAACGACGTACCTCTCCAGCACCACTATTCCCTGGCCATCTTCCTCAGGCTATAAAAGGACGTACAAGGCGCGCGAAGCTCAGTTATTGCACCACAGACCACCCCGACGGATGATCCCAATATCTTCGGTTAACAACATGTTGGTCGTCCACCCCACGGTCCTATGACTTGTTTGTTTGATTTGTTTGTTTGTTTGATTGGTGTTTAACGTCGTACTCAGGGGTATTTCACCTATATGACGACGGATTCTCCACTTCTTAGACAATCCTACTTGATATGGTGGAAAACCGTGAAGGAAACCACGGAAAAACCACCCTCGCTATAGCCGAAGTCACCTATGTGACTCCCTCTGTACCTAAGCAGGTTCACTGGGGGAATCGAACCCGTGCAGTACATCGAAGGAGGATCGGTAGTCACGCCAGGCAGACGCTCTAACCACCAAGCCACGGCGCGGGCCCAAGAACAAAGGAAAGAAGAGCAAAGGAAAGAAGAGCAAAGGAAAGAAGACAAGCAAAGGAAAGATCAAAGGAAAGAAGCAAAGGAAAGAAGACACAGAACATGGAGGACAAATCTACTTGCTTGACAAAGCTAGATTCTGAAAAACAATAAATGAACTTCGGAATTTCAAAATAAAGTTATCGATTCAAAACATTACCTTCTGTATCCATCTTTCCATTCATACCCGCATGATTGGAGAGGTGTGGCTGTATACTGGGGTCAATGGGTGGCGACTCGTGGTTGTGGTGGTGATGGGGGTGGTTAAACAACTGTTTGTGTTTGTCCGTCTCCAGGTTATAAGAATGTAACATATTCCTCTCTCCCAATAACTGCATAACCAAGGCTTGGAGCTGACCTAGTTTGGCCTGCCAAAAAGGAATGCATGTATGAGAAGATTTATACATTGCGACTCCGGCCAGTAAAGTCTAAAGTCTTTTATTATGTTATTTTCAATTACCGGGAATATACTTGATTAAAAAAAAATATATGTAGATAAAATCCATGGACTGGATGCTAAAAGCAATTTTAATTTCAATACAAGATAAGATAGTGTCACATCTAATATACATTTTTTCTCTATTCAGTTCAATGTGATTTAGTTTTATACTGGGCAACCTTTTAACAAGTGTACCTAGACAAAAAATCAGTGTTCTTTAACAGTGTTGACATCATATTCGTCAGAATTAAATTCTACTTTGATAAAACAATCTTTCACAAAACATACTGTTACAATATGTAAAGACATGCAGTATCACAATTTAGAGAATTAATGTGTAATACATTTTTAAAATACCCTTATACCCAAATTCCACACATTTGCTGTTTACATAAATGAGTTAAAAACAATATTTTGACTGTTTTGTATAATTCCTGGGTCTGATTTCACAGTGTTTTATTTACGTTTCACAACACATTCATCCAATTTTCAACGTTTATTTTGAAAGACCTTTAAGCAAGTGACATTGGGAACCAATAAAGCATAGCCGTTAATTACCTAATTTTAAAGGCGGACGTAACGTCAAAAATCGCCGAGACCATGGGGTACATGTTCCTGACTGTACGTCTCCCAGTGGATACATATACAGCGAAACAACAGCAGCATAACAAAGATAAAGTGTGTCGAGAGGGGACACGAACACATTGACGACTAGGCGGGTATAGAAGAGACCTGGCTTATCGGCGTTTTGGACGTCACTTACACTTTTTAAATTAGCGCTTATGCTTTTTCGGTTCCCCATGTTACACGCCTTAATGTCTTACAAAATAAACGTTATGAGTAATAAGTTTAGGTTGAAAAAAACTGGACTTGTCCTTTAAAGGTTTGATTCCTGCTACTAACCTGTAGGTCCTCTCTGTCAGTAGATAACTGTGCAATGTAAGCATTCTTTTGGAGTTCTCTCTGTTGTAACAGCGCCCTCTGATGGTGGTACAGGGAAATGTATTCACCTAGAATTTAATCAAACAAATTTTTCTACTTTTAACAATACATGTATGTATGATTTTTTATAAGTTTTATAAAGGCAGAGAAAGTAAAAAGATGCACATGCCTCCAGCAGAGATCAAACCAGTGAGCTTTGGCTCACAGGGCCAACACTTGTTCTGATATGTGTACTAAGATGGTTCAGCCGTCTTATGCATAACCAACTGAGCCGTACTGACAAGAACATCAGTTTTCAGTGTTGTTGTTAACATGGTAATTAGTTTGTTTGTTTGGGCTCATACAGAGGTAGGCACGATTTGCATCGACTAGAATCAGAATAAAGTACTTCAGTACAGTCTTCCAAGCTGGCAAATCAAGAGGACAGTATTATACTCTCAAAATGGAATCAAATCAAATATCAAATAAGACTTATTTAATTGAGCTGAAATCAGTTTCTTTAATTTAAATAGTTTCCTAGTGTACTCTTTTGTTTTTAGAGGAGCGGGAAATGAATCCAAAAATACAAAAGAATGAGCATTATGCCCTTCCAAAATAAACGTTTCACGGTGGCCATGTTTTTTTCTGTCTCTTCCACGTCTGTCGTGGAAGAGCTACACATGTAGTAGACCTACTGAATAGAGAAGCAGGCAAATGGAGTGGACAGAACACAGTCTGATTAAAACCAGATCTACATTAGCTTTATTGTCGCGAAGTAGGTCTGTGGACAAACCCCCCAAATGATGTTGACGTCATTGAACACTGTTTGCTATAGTATGTTCTCAGAACTACATTGCGACAATACAATACCGAGGAGCTAATATACATGTAGATATGATTTTAATCCGATTGGGACAGAACAGGTCCTTGAGAAGAAGGAGACTGCAAATTGTGTAATCCTCGGGTGTATGATTGTATTCCAGTCCAATGTCATAAAGACATCAAATAATTACCAACATCAGATGCAAAAACAGGACGCATAACAAATTGGCTTCCTGATTCTCCTTAGCTCAGACAGCACCAGGACCCAGGGGCCGATTCCTCAAAGCAATTTCTGACTTAAGTCAAAATACTAAATTCAATTTTGTAGAAATCTGTGTGCAA
>JAVFBY010319973.1:0-16848 GCA_034781015.1 Tonicella lineata
TACAGAAACTCGCTGATTTTCATTTTAAAAGTAGTTATATAACGTTAAACACGAATACAGGTTAGTGTGCCTTTAATATTCAATCTTTTTGGTATTGAATATTACCAAAGTTAATATAAATCAATGTTTTGTTTGAAGGTTCACATCAGAGTTGCTTCCCCTCCTGTACGTCATCCATGCTATATGGGTATAAATATACCAACTAAAGAAGAGCTGATTGCTAATCACATGTCCGTGAAGGAACTGGGAGAACATTTAGGTAAAATATTAGTATTATAGCAATAAAGATTAGTTAGTCTACATTTATTGCTGGTGATTCTTCCATTGGTCGCCTTTTCTGATACAATCACACAGGAAGAGGTGTTCAAGTTACTTATTGGTTAGTAGGCTAACTAACTTTTAGTACGGTTCCCAATCTATTTAACAACAGAGATCGTGTTCAGAAAGAGAAAAAAGTTTACATGGATTACAAATATTTTATTTTGTATCTATTTGTAGAAAATTGCAAACAATTAGGGACATGCCTGTAATTGATTGTTTCAATTATTTAAACAAAGAAGCCAGAGTGCAAGATAGTTACCTTATTCGTCCTTGGCGTTCGCGTTGTATAATCAACACTTTTCCATTCATTTGAATACCTACTCTCTCAGTATTTCATATAACTTGGATACCTTTACCTCAATGGGTAACTCATATTAAATAATGCAGGAGATTTAAGAAACTACCTTCATTATTATACCAAAGGCTGGAAGTTAGCGGAAGTTTCCTGATGCTCGCTGATTTAATGGGTATCAGGAAGCCAATTTGTCCCGTTTTATGCAAGATTGTCCTGTGTAGACTTTGTTTGCCATGACTTCAGCAACGTTTCCTGCAAGCATTTGACTGGCAAGCCTTTATACAGGTGAAAACCCCACGAACAAGGCATTGAGCACCAGAAAATCAATCAATCTTTGTTTGCTGCCACCCAGCCAGTGATGCTGAGAGTTGTTTCCTTCATGGCACACAATCATTTGAGTTCAATTACTTTACATGTTCACAGGTGCTGACAGTCTAGAGTATTTATCTGTGGAAGGATTACAGTCTGCAGTGGAAGAGGGGATGAAGGAAACACAAGAGGTGGGACATTGTACAGCCTGTCTTACTGGCAAATACCCAACCAAGCTGGACTGGTGACCTTACTCTAACTGATTAATCTCCCTAAAGATGTTCCTACATACTGTTGTAGCTTTATGAATAAAAGTTATGGTGAACTGTTTCCCTCAAATGTGAATGTTACTGAACGAACAATACTTGTAACTGGCTCTGTGAATGATGGGTTTCCATGGAAGAATGATAATGTGTTTGTGACACTTATTGATAATCCCCATCACTTACTGGTGCCGGTGAATGATTGGTTTCCCTGAAAAAATGACGATGTGTTTGTGACACTTATCGACAACCCTTTCACTTACTGTTTGGTGCCTGTTTCCCTTAAAAACTGGGGATATGTTTGTGACACTTGAGAATTTCCACGAGCTTACTGGTGCTAGGTTGTGAATGATTGATTTCTCTAGAAAAATGGTGATATATTTATGACACTTATTGAGAATTTCCTTCACTTAACTGTTGCCTGTGAATGATCTTACTCCCTAGAAAAGTGATGATACGGAAGACATCAATCTTTTTTAGACTTTTCACCACTTTATCATTGACTGAAATAAATCAATCTCAGATTAACAAAGGCAATAAATAGTCTTTTATGTCAATAATTTGTCCATTTTTAGTTTTTTGGGGGCCATCATCTGTAAGATATTACAGCTGAGTTAAAAACATTAGAGCAAAGCTTCATCCAGAATCAGTGAAGTGCCTGTCCAAAAATAACATTTTGGCAAAAACTGCCCATCCATTTCCTATCTTAATCATGTTGATTTTTTAAATAAAGTTTTCTCCACTTTATCATTGACTGAAATAAATGAATCTCAGATTAACAAAGGCAATAAATAGTCTTTTATGTCAATAATTTGGCAATTTTTTTTTGTATTTTGGGGGCTATCATGTGTAAGATATTTCAGTTGAGTTATAAATTATGTACATTACAAATTGAGCAATGTAATGACCATGTGGTAGTTGGGAACTATTTGTAATATCATGACCAAACATGTATCTTCATATTTCCGGGTTGGGACTATGCATTTAGGGGTAAGACCTTAAGAACAAAACCTACATGTATGTCTGGGTGGGGTGTTGGACATTGGGTTGTTGATGTAACAAAATTCATCTCTCATACTTGCTTACATGTATATTTATTTTAAGTTTTAATGAAATCAGAATGCGACTATGTGTTCAGCACGAGGTAAGTGGCATCAGGAAGCCAATCTGTTGTGGTGTACTGTTTTTGTCGGTCTTTGTAGCCAGAGATGTTTAGGGGCATTTCTTTCACCCATCGGGGTGGCATGCCCTCATAGGATTAAAATACTTTGTAAATACAGTATAAAACACAAGTCCTGTTTAACACAAAGGAAAGTGTGGGAATTGTGCAACACCAAAAACAATGTGTTGGTGGTGGCAATGGGTTGTACACCCTACTTTTGTATGTCATTGTGAGATCCTGTGTCACTGTCACTGTAAAATATAAATAAAGTTACAACCTGACTGAGCTGATTATTTTAAATGTCAACATTGATGTGTCATCGTGTTGAATAACATATAAATACAATTGGTAGTGGTTAAATATTTATATGTTGTAGTTCTTTATCAAATTGTAAATTATGCATTTCATAAATGCGTTTGTTTTGTTTTAATGAATAAATATAATAAGTACAAGGATATTGTTTATTGTACATTTTTCTCATCTGCACCGGATAAGGGGTTTATTCCAGAGTTATTTGATCTACATGTAATTGTATAAGTCATTCAGAGTGCCTTTCTACTCATTGTTATTGCTCAACTTTGTTGAAAATATACTTAGAATATATAAACGAAAAAAATATATTTATGTACGAGTACGACACCAAAAGAAATCAATAAGACACCATGTTGTGCTCAAGGGGTGTATTATACTCAGGTCGAAGGCAGAAGTACAATTCTAGCCTTTTGAGTCCTAGCTGTATAACGTGGGTTGATGATTTCCTGGCTGTAGAAAATCACATTGCAGAAGACAGGCAGGTTATGAAATGAAACATGTTAAATAAAGTGAACTTGCCCTCCCTTTGTTGTAGAGTGTCTTTAAAGGGACATTACCCGGTATTCAACATCATAACTCGAAAGTACTGCATTGCTGATATTGTTCTGTATTGATTCTCTGCCAATTTAAGAATTTTCAAGAGAGACACCATTTCTAAAAAAAAATGACTCTTTCAGATAAAATGTCGTTTGTAATTTTTACTTCAAATGATGCCATGCCATAGATTTACTACATGAAATCAACCAGTTTTACAAACTAAACTGATATATATAACAAACTCTACACTATCACAACTATGTCAAGGTTACATGTATCTTAAATGCAGATGTGATCAGAAGAATATTCATCGGAGCCTTTCATAGATGTCTTGTTACATGTGTTTCTGGTTAGGGATCAAAGTCTATTTGTTTTTAAGGTCACCAGAGCTAGCTGACCTGCCTACCAAGAGTATTTTGTATGTATTATGTTCAATTCACAAATCCACCCAAGATATGAAATCGTACGCCAAAGCAGATCTGAAAAAAAGTACAACAATTACAATTCTACGCAATTTCTGAATCCAGAAACGCCAGAATACACCTATATAAGAATACCAGTAACACCAAGAAGATTTATGAGACAATAACAGATTTATCAGCCATATAAATTACATCAGTATGTCAAAACCATTAAGGTCTTTACCCTCTATGCATGTTACTAAGGTTACAGGTAACGTAAAGTGTTTCGTCATGACTAGCCTATAGGTTAGTTTATAAGGTAATGTCCAGACTTAGGGTTCCATTATGGTCAGCCTATAGGTTAGTTTATCATGTCCAGACTTGGGGTTCCATCATGACCAGTTTATAATGTAATGTCCCGACTTGGGGTTCCATCATGACCAGCCTATAAGTTAGTTTATAATGTAATGTAGGGACTAAGGGTTCCACCAGGACTAGTCTATAAGTTGGTTTATAATGTAATGTCAAGGCTTAGGGTGCCATCATGACCAGCTTATAATGTAATGTCCACTTAGGGTTCCATCATAACCAGTCCAGTGTATAATGTTATGTCCACTTAGGGTTCCATCATGACCGGTTTATAACATACAACCAGTTTATAATGTTATGACAGTGTTCCATCAAGAGCAGCCTTGAAGTTAGTTTATACGGTAATGTCCAGATTCAAGGTTTCATCTTGACCTCACTACAGCCTCGATATCATCAGGTTGTTTAGGACAGTTTTCGGAGAGCACACGGCATCCAGTTGAAGTAATCAGTACATCATCTTCAATACGAATACCTATTCCTCTAAACTCCTCAGGTACACTTTTGTTAGAGGATGGGATATAAATACCTGGGAACAAAGATTCAACATATATATAGATGGTTATTGCCTTCTCTCAAGGTGTGTACAGGTTATCAAAAACTCCAGATTCAGATCCACTAAAACACTTATGTTGGTCTCTCTGAGAAGGTTCTACAGTTTATATATATTTCCTGAATTTTTTATTAATTATAAAATGTTTACCCAGATTTGTTTTTCTTCATTGGTACACAAAATGCAATAAAAAGGAGAAGATCACAGGAAATCAGATTCTAGTTTAAAAAAATGTTGCAGGCTGAGCCCCCTACAGGAATCGAGAGAAGGCATATTGGCTGAGTGATCTACATGTAGGTGGCCAATTTTACGGCTGACAAAATGGTGCCTGACTGAGGTTCGTGGGTTTGATTCCCGTACAAGGCTTAGCCAGCAAAACTTACTGAACTAGAATCTGATCTAACTAAGAAAGTGTTATCCATTAAAAACAACACTAAGGTTTCATTTTTTGGACAGAAACATTTCTCATAAAAAAATTATGCCTTAAAACAAGGAAGGGATAATTCTACAGTATACAATGTAGTTTGATTGTTTGATTGTTTGATTTCTCGAATAGCTATCCCTAGCTTGATTTGTTTGATTGGTGTTAAACGTGTTTCTCAAGAATATTTTAATTATATTATGTCGGATGCTCCACTTTTTAATCTGCACTACTATTTAAAATATGGTGGGAAACCTTACAAAAACCACCCCTGTGTACATTGTACTATTCCTGTCTTGATATCTTACCTTTATAAACTGACATTGTTTCTGATTTAAAATATTCTGATAAGTCAAAAAGAATAACATTAAATAGCCATAATGACTTTGACCCAACAACCCTGAACTGTGAACATGTCCAAGGTAGTTACTCAATAAGCATGTGGGTGAAGTTTCCCAAAAATTCATCCCATAATAAAGCGGCTAGAGTGATGACAATCTTTTTCTTATTATAGTCATAATGGCCTTGACCTTGAAATTCGAACTTGTCCAAGAGATTTACTAAATAAGCATTTGTGTGAATTTTTAAAAAAATGCATCCATAAATAAAGCTGTTATGACCAGTGATGACTCCGCATTACACACATACATGTACGTACTGCCTTTATGTACGGGCTGAATCCTATATTCCTCTCTTCAACTGTTGCGAGCAGATAACAAGGTGTATAATTTTCAAAATAAGAATACTATATAACCTTTCTGGAGCGTCCTGTCCAATCCAGTATCCTTATTGTTTATATTTTAACAATTTGGTGCAATCTTCAAGCAGTGGACAAATGACTTGTTTTCCCATGCATGCAGCTCTAATTGGTTCTGTACTATCTAAACTAAAAAAAGCATTTGGTCTGCACCAGTAAAAAAAAAAATTATAGAAAAAAAAATGTTGGGTAAAAAATGCTGTTGTGGCAATATGCATTTTCTCTGTACAAAACCTTCATATAAAGCTTCCTAGCGTTTTCTCACCTGGTTCAATGGTAACTACCATGCCAGGTTGAAGTTTGATTTGACGTGAAATACCAGCTGTGTCATGAACGTCCATACCTAAATAATGACTGACATGGTGGGGACAGAATTCACGGGCAGCCTGCAAACAAACAAATTCATAATTTCATCATAAGCTATCAGTATTCAAAGACGGTACAGAATAATCTATCACTAAATATTTGATGTAACAATAAAAATTATTTATGGTTGCGAATGTAATTGTGAATGTGTATAATTTTCCCTCATAGTTACATTTCAGAAGAAAGATAAGAAATTCACATTTTCGCTTATTCAAGAAACCACTGTCAATAGTAATTGAACCTGACATTGTCAGACTGTTGTGAAAAATATGTTAATTTTGGTAGTAAAATATATTATTGGAAATTATATTTTATGAACTTATATTGTAATCGACATGCATGAGTAGAAGACTGATGACCGATCTGTTTGCCATGTTTATGAAGTGTGTGTTTCTTTTAAGTGAACTTTGAGTGTTTACACTCACGCTTCAGTGATCAAACCAGTGCATGCCAAGTCGCATGACGAAATCAGTCAGCTACTGGAGCTGAGGAAATCCGGCTTTGTTAATGCTGGACTCTGTTAGTTGTGGTGTGAATATCTTTTACTAACTGTGCTCAAAAGTGGTGCGAATATCTTTTACTAATTTTGATTTGATTGTCAAAGTTTTTAAATATAGGCCCTAAATAAAGACAAATCGTCGAATTATACAGTCTCCGTTATCATTGCTGATCAATTGCCCATTTATAAACAAATAGGCTATACTAGTATACGTTTATTTGCGGGAATTTATTTTCGCGCCAAACTTGTAACCGCGAATGACACTAAAGTTAATTCAACGTGAAAAATAAGTACTTTACAGTATATCTTAAGACTTTGACATTTCGTCTCCGGAGGGTTGTTCTGCTGCCATTCACTGAGATACTTTGTTAACAACATTCTTCCAGCAGCCCATCGTGATCAACAGACAGCGTAAATTAGTTTCGTTGATATCTGAATCTAACCAGTTGCATTTGCGTGTTCAATAATAACTTCTTGAACTGTTGATGCTGTGTTGTCTTCACATCTCCTGATATTTAGACGGAAGAGATCCACTCAACGCTCTAAACAACATATGCCGCCTACAGAAACTGTCATGTGGAAACGGACAGACTAGGAGGTAGGGTGTGAATCATACCAGCAGGGATGGAATCTGAAGAGGAATGGGTGAATTAAAGCGCAGGAAATAATACCATGCTTTTTTTCTTTTTTTTGTGTTTGTTTTTTTTCTTGTGGTACCGGCAGATATACTATTTTAAATGTGTTACTTTTGTGCTTTTAATGTTTTGGATATTTTGAGGAAAATTCACTGAGTTGTTTTGTGGGCCTGACTGTGGGAAGAGACCAACCAGCGTAAGTTAATTGAACTCCTTAATATAACAGATCAAGAGACTTGAAAGAATTCAAAATATAAACTCTAAATTTTAGTTTTGCAAAATTGCTTTTATTCTCTTGAATGTTAATTATTTTGTGAATATTTTGTTTCATGTCTTTTTAATATGTTAGCATGTTCTGATTTTGTTTTACAATCTAACCAGCTGCATTTGTGTGTTCAATAATAACTTCTTGAACTGTTGATGCTGTGTTGTCTTCACATCTCCTGATATTTATTCAACTTAAGAAAAACCCAGAGCGACACTGGGTCGAACCTCAAAGTTATCTGAAGGGTTATGTAGAGAAGATCCCAAACGGTTCGTCAAAGCCCGAACATCTTTTAAAAGACCAATAAACTACATAATTCTTCATTGTGTTAAATTCCTCAATGGGAGTCTTTGGAATTACCTTAATGCGTTCCTGTTTGTTTAAGTTCTGTGAGATAAGTCCTATCCTGACGAGTTGTTGGCCTAGGTTTTCCACCATGTGGTAGAATATATCATCCAGTGATTGGTCAGTTGTACACTGATTAATACAGTAGATCTGTACCTCTAATACAGCCTCATATAACACTCTCTGAGCCGGGGTAAATCCCCCTGAAATAAAAACAATATACTCAGGAATATTTTAAACATTACGACAAATGGTAATATAATTACGCTGGGTTTAACGCTAAAGGAAACTCGGAACAGATTCATTTTATGTCCAAATTTTTTCTATCTCCTGATAAAGCCTTGAAAGTCCTGCTTATGTCAGACTGCGCTGCGATAGAACTAACGGCAACTGATCGCTTATGTTGCAAACTACAGCATGCATCAGTGACAAGACGCAACCAATTGGGGGCAGTCGTTGGAGCGCTTATGTTGTTTGCGATTGCTATTAACTAGGCATGATCAGTTAGAACTGATCGTAGAAAGTAGAACATGTGCGTCTATCTGGAACTGAGCGCGGACTACTTGCTGTTGGCGCCGACTAGTTGCAGATTGACGCAGCCATGACGCAGGAGTGCTTATGTCACATTCAAAGCTACATGTACGGCTGACAAGTTGCCGTTGATCGGCAACTGTGCCACAAAAACTGTTGACAACTAGTTCTCACACAACGTAACTGCGACATAAGCTAGACTCAACATGTTAAATGAAATCAAAAGTATTGATTGCTTGGTATTTAACGCTGTGCTCAGGGGTAATTCACATATAATGTGGCAGTCAAATTGGAGAAGGAAATCACCCTTGATGTTACTAGCAACATCAAACAATTATGAATCCAACAGAATATTTTGTTATTTAGATATAACCAGGAGTCTTATAACTAGAGGTATGCAACTCCCATTTAGATAAGCTAACCGGCATTGGGGACCGAGCGCCCTCATATAAATTTATAATGTATGATGTGACGTTTGTTTGAGTGGTGTTTAACGTCGTACTCAGGGGTATTCACCTATATGACGACGGATTCTCCACTTCTTAGACAATATCCTACTTGATATCCTCCCGGAAAACCGGGAAGGAAACCACCCCCGCTATAGCCAAAGTCACGTATGGGACTCCCTCTGTACCTGTTATAAAGCAAGTCCACTGGGGGGATCAAACTTGTGCGGTACATTGGAGGATGATCGGTAGTCACGTCAGTCAGATGCTCTAACCACAAAGCCACAGCGCGGGCCCATGATGTGGCGTAGCACAAAAGAAAATTTAGAAGGGCACAGCTTTTAAACTTTTAAAATTCATCTATAATAACACTTTTCAATTCGCATTCATTTGGGAACATACTGCTTTAATAAACATAACACATTTGTAAAATCAATATTGCCAAGAATCTGTGAATATTTGTGATTTGCACATTTTTCTCATATACGGCATGGCTCATCATTCCTCACAACAAAAAAGACAAGGGGCTGAAATCTGACGTCACTATTATTTGCCGGTCTACAATGCCGTGTACATGCCTACATGTACATGGTGGTTGCATATTTCTTGTTAATAGACTTCTGGTATAATAGAATCAGTGTTCAGAGCTTCCTAGCATAGCATGGATTATGTTCAAGATGTTCAGGGGCTTAAGCCCCCTCACTTTTTCTAAAGAGCAGAAAAATATGCCCCCCACTTTGGATTAGCCTTTGGAAATCATTCTGCTGCCCCTGATATTGGGTATCAAGCTGCAACCTCTGTGTAGTCCATTGAAATAAAGGGAAATTTCCATGAGGTTATTCAAGTTACATATACTAACTCCCAACTTAAAATGTCTCCGCAACTTGCGTCCTGTCCTGCCTCAAGACTATCACAATGGCCATGTAAGACACCACTTAAAAATCCTCTGGGTCACAGAGCTAATTGTGACTGGGTGCTTGGTTTGAATTCGGGTTGGGTCTGAGTCCTCACATGCTTTCATTTATCTTGATTTTCAGAAAAAGGTGAAGTAACTCAGAAATAAATGAGTGTTTAAATTCTGACCTGAGACAGGCCATGTCCTGGTAAGATCACTGGCGTAACCATGGAGTTCACACCCTGCATCCATCAGCACCATCTCACCATCCCCTACAAGCTGGTTATTACTCACATAATGGATGATGTTTGCTCGGTCTCCTCCTACAAAATATACAGTTTGAATACTAATTCAACAACCTAGTACATTTATATGCCATGGGTGGTTGGCAGCTGCCTGATGCCCTGATGTGCTCTGCAAAGTACCGAGATGAAGCTATTTTGTTATGCTGTCTTGTTTTTCATCCTTTTTGATGTTGCTGATGACATCAAGAGTGGTTTCTTCAACCCATTTTACTGGCACGTTGTCATATTGGTAAAATACTCCCGAGCACGGCGTTCAACACAAAGCAATAAATCAATCATTTACATGCTTAACATCATGTACTGGTAAAGTAGAATGGCAGCTTGTTGAAAAACAAAAAGCCATGCCTTCTGACTTTCCCTTGTATACACTTGAGTACCGGTATGTTAAAACATTAACTAGCCTGGCTGAAGCCTGTAAGCCACGCAAATTGATAGTGCGGTCCGATATAATGGTTTGATCATAGGTGCCAATGAAAAGCACAGCTGTATGTTGAGGACTTGAGGTAATGAGGTTATACAGGCGTTGTTTGACATGGATTGATAGGTAGAGAAACTTGGAATAAAACACCTGGCTTGCAAAGATGTTGTAACAAACAAGATCAATTTTTGACACGGATTGATCTTGAACATCTCATTACATCTGCTATGGATTTCAATTGTTACCAATCTATATGATTTACTACAGAAACTGGTAGCTGCTCTATATAAACAGATCTAGGATTCAGAGACAATATTTAATTATTAACCTGCTATAACTGGAGGGTAGGCTAGAAATTCAGCATTCCTTATTCGGCACTCATAATCTACCTTGGCATACAGGTGAGATTCACACACCTGCGTAACAAAAAAGAGGATACCCTGTAAACAAACATGATTTTTCAGAAACATGATAACAAATTTATGAACTTTGTGTATTTGAGTATCTTTCAAACTTTTTATTTCATGGAATTAGGCAGTCTTCAAATGCAAAAAGTTACCAGTATTGTAGGTCATCACCCCCACTTCTGATTTATGCTTTGCTGCAACATTAACATTCATGCAATGGTTAATATGATTCAAACCAACATAAATTTATTCAGACTTAGTTGAATGAATCTAAGTGCACACCACACACCTTATCATAACTAAATCTTACCCCCGGGTGCGATAGCCTCATAGTCTCTCTGAATGCCTCCCCCACTATGTCACATGACCTCTTCATCAGACCAGCTTCGGCCTCAGATTTAATGAGGCGCAGACGCTGAACCAATGGATTGGTTCTCTCCATGTGAACATGTCGCTCTTGTTTGAGGAAGTCAGATATCACAGAAGCATGCAGTTCTTGGTGTGCTGGAGATATATAGTCATACCAGACGGCATAGGAGTTGTTGTGATGACAGTAGTCCTGTAAATAGCTCTCCAGTTCACTCACATTGTATGCCTCATCGACACCCGTTATATGAAGTGAGCCATCGACTCCAGAACGTGGGCCATCCCATAATTCTTTATCAGGGTCTCGTTTTGGTACAAACAACACACTCTTTGATTTCCCGAGGCTAGTTAATAGAAGTAATAAGCTATCAGGCTCTTGAAACCCACACAAATATAGAAAGTCTGTGTTTTGTCTGAACGGGTAGGGGATATCATACGACATAAAACTTTTGGCAGAAGATGGGAAAATAGCAATGTGATTTTTAACTGACTTACTCCTAATCGGTGTGTTTAGAATAGAGTCTATCAGTTTGTGCCTTCTGTCACAGAATTCTGTTTGAGAAATACCTGGGGTGACCTCCCCTTGCTGAAGTAAATGTGGGTGTGTTTGAGCAGCTGGTTGACCAAAGCTCCTTTTACTTCCATATTGGACAACAAACATCCGTCTCAATAATGTCTTACACAACATGTCTATTAAAAATAAAAATACTTTAATGTACATACAAGAAAAACAAATTGAAAACCTGCATATTTAATTCAGACTGAAGTGGTTACTAAGACAGTTACTTTATGGTGTCAATTAGGAATTAAAGTGTAATCTAACATATGGTTGTTTACAGTATAATGTAGCGGCTTTTTATATGTATCTACCACAGGCCAGTATAGCCGCTGCTCTATCAAAGCAGATTACTTGTGAAGGCCACCAGTGGAAGACCATCTTCTGGAGACAAAGACGAGGCCCTACGTAAAACTCCCCTTGTCTTGACTTATTATTTCTTGAAAAGCTAGGATGAGTTATATCTCCTAGTGCCAGTCCCGGAAGTGATTGAACAGCCCATGGGCTGATAGATAACAAATAGGATTTAAACAAATGTGGCGGACAACACTAAGGATTTGTGAGGAAAACGACTATTTGATTAAAACTTTATATAACCGGCTCGGTCACAAAGAAGCCCTATTTTATGTAGTGATATTCGGTCAATTGCGGTAAATTATGCATTCGTCGTCTGGCGAATTACAATTGCATGAATACCTTTGGCCTACACCATGACATCGTACATACAACAATAGAACATTGTAATTCCTTTACTCTTCACTACCAAACGTATTCGTAATTTAGCTTCTTTTTATTATATTGGTTGGTGCCAAGTTGTCGATCATGCTTGTTTGATGCTCTATTGTATTTCAAAAGAGGCTGGGTTATATGTGTAAAGGCGTATTTGATTAGACTTTGCGCTTTTGCTATTTTACTTTAATGTTTCCCTGACAGCGAAAGCTGAGTATCTGTGGCAAGACTTATTTCAGAACTTTGGGGCGAGAAAAGAATTGCCTAGGGAAGATGGAGGAAGACGGTAGACTACATAGTCAGTATGTTAATATACATGTTTCCTTGTCTTAAACCAGAGGGGGGCTATTTCAGGCAACATGTATATGTTAACGGCCAATCAAATTATGTTTTACAGCTGCATGTGTATGTTAACGGCCAATCAAATTATGTTTTACAGCTGCATGTTTGTCTTGTATTTTTTCAAATGCAGATCAACAAGAAGAGGGGAAATGACAGGTATATTTGATAATGCCTCCAATTTTCAAGACATGACGTAATTTCTTAGGAACCAATCAGTGTAAATAAGAAGGTCTAGACGGTATACTGCTATTACAGGCATTATTAAATTTGAAAGTCTAAAGTAGCTCTGTCTGGTGGCCTTCACAGGTAAATCTGTTCAGTATAGCAGCGGCTATACTGGTGGTCCATATATATATAATTAATAGGTCATTGGAACGTAAAGGCTTGTGTCATGATGTGGATAACAAACTTCTCTTTAATATAAGTTTACTAGCTGTACCTACACCGCTTTGCTGGTCCAACCAAACTTAAAGTGATTCGGCACAGTGCCAGAAGGAGGAGTAACAACAATCAATATATATTTCAATGTATCAGGTGGAGGCTAGTGGCATCTTGAAATAGCCAATGAGGGGTCAAAAAGTGACCCGCATTTTTGTATGTGACTAAAACCTTCCCTGTGTCATGCCCTTTCAGAATATATATGGTTTGTGCACATGGGGTCTATCTCTTTTGGTCTGGGAGAAAAATGTACACAGACAAACAGACAGACAGGTTAACTACATGTAAATGAAGGAATAAAAAAATTCATATAAATTGAATGCCATAATGCGCATAATTATGTGACGTTATATATATAGTGGTCGACTATTTATATATGCCCGGCCCAATATATAAAATATAGGTGAGGGTCCATATAGCCCGATTGGCTCAGAGGTTTAGATTTTCATAAATTTGAATATGCCTTGAGGCTGAAAAATCAACTTCAGGGATTGTCATATGTATTGTAATTATTTTGTCTCGTTCAGTCTCAGAAGACCACTTTAAGTTGGCATAACATCTTCGAAACACCTAAATTAACAGCTGATAAAGTGTCAATGTTCTTTTTTTTTCCATTCATTTAAACCTGCATTATTATACGCCAATGGTCATGCATGCTTTTATCCGAATTAATATTTTGGTATTTCGATTTCTAATGTTGGCATGAAAGCGCTGAAACTGACTGCTTCAAACAAGGAGCAAATTATCATGCAGGTAGGCCCTACGTGAACTTATCGACTCCAGTTTTACCACTGTTGGCTTAAAATGATGTTCAGTATTTCCAGCATACATGTACCTTGTCGTTTGAACTTGAATTGTGATAGTCAGAACCAAGAAAAGCCCTATTCATTTTTGTTTAACTTTAAATGTGATAAATATAGGCCTAGTTATTTTTTAAATGACATGTTTTTTAGTTTTTTTTTAATACAGACGCTTCGATTTAGAATATCTAGTAAGCTGATAGTTTAGGCCTTACATGTATATTTAATGTCGGTTTTACAAACATTAAAGCCTTTTACGCCCACTTTGAACTGTATGAGGGTCTGTGTTTTGTATGTCTTTGTTTTTTTAGGTCTGTGTTTTTAGACACGCTATAACTAGCTACAACAACTACAATGTAGCTGCCGTAAAAATAGCCGCAGGGACAGCGAACAAAAATCAGCTGTAAACAAATGCTTCACTCAGGCAAAGTTAGCAAGTTTACAAATTAAAGCATAAGTCACTGTTATGAAAGTAACCGTTGTGAGGGTTTACATTCTGCATCTGTAAAGTTTGTTTTAGTTAACCTTTCAAATAACACTTGTGCATTTTACAAGCAGTTCAAATTCGCAATACTGCACGAAAGGTCACATGTTGTTGTTGTTTTGCACACCATGCGCTGCAAGCCAAACGTTAACAAACCAAAACATTGATAACATTCAGTTCAGATCATCTGCTCGTGGAAATATATATAAAGACAGTACAAAATATGTTTATATTTTACCTAATAATACAATATATCGAAACCAATCCCGTTATAATAGAGTAAAATTTGTTTTTTTTTGTACAGCTTTGGGGGCCAGAAAGTAGGTTAAGCAGAAGAGCGTGGAAAATTGAAGAATTTAGACAAAGTGCGTAGGCTCAGTAAGTAAATGTCTAAAACGGACAAAAGCTTGTTTGAACATGATCCAGGCGATTATTTCACTTTAACAAATTGCCTACTAAAGTGCGAAAAATGTCTAAAACTCGCATTACATGACAACTACACGTTTACTTTAGTCATGATCATGATGATGTCAACCGAAATTTCAAAAACATCGCCACTAGTAAACTGGTAAACAGCATGTCTCAGATTCAGATTCTTTATAATCATATACACCGACAAAGGGCCGGGTACAAAACAATTTAAACAATATAACATAATCTCATACATGTACTTTGATATGAGCAACCAAAACATTATGATAAAGATTTTTTATGGTTGAACAAATATAGTGAGCTTTGAACATATATATTATAAATGTACATACATACATGTACACGCATATAATGTATGACTGTTTCGTCACGAGAAGACAGCTTGCTTAAATGTAGATATACATTTGTTTCTTTATAGTAAGAAGGTATACTGTTCCGAGGAACATGCTATCCTATTGTATTAGCATACATGTTACTTTTACAATACAATAATGTTTTTAGAGTTTCTCGTTTGAAAACACAAATTAATAATGAAGCTAATATTCTGTGCAATAAAATTGCCAAAGGATCCATCATAAGCTCAAATGTCTTCTTAACTATAGTTCAACCCATTTCTTCTACATGTATATTCCTCAGAACTGAGAGGGGGGGTTACATGTAGGTTACTTTCCGAGGTTTCCTTCCCGTTTTTGCACCATATTAAGTAGGTTTGACAGAATGGAGAATCCGTCGTCATATAGGTGAAATACCCCTGAGTACGAAGTTAAACACCAATCAATCAATCAATCAATCAATCAATCAATCAAAAGTGTACATGTACTTTAAACTATTGTTGAATAATGTCGTAATGTAAGAATGAAGTTTCTTTGGGACATGCCATCACTGTTGAAAATGAATGCATGTTTGAACAATCCAGTCCAATATTCACTATATGACCAAATAGGTACATGTATCCTTCTGTTTACTGTTAATAATGTAAAACATCTCCTTTAACCTTGGAAAGTTCATAGAAGGTGACTTTGGCCGTCGCAGATTTTTTTTTTCGAGGTTTGCTCTCGTTTTTTGACATCATATTTGTAGTAGGGCCTAGGCCTACAGAGAAAAAAAGACGAGAATCTGTCACCATTTAAGTGAAAAAACCCTTGAATATGACAATCAACACCAATCAAACAATAAACCATGGACAGAAAAAGTTACGAAATTAATATTAGAAGTGTAGCCAAGCACTCTCCTCCACACAAATAATTAGCACTTTGAGCAACTGGACCCTGTACCATTTCGAATGCTATCAAACAAGACATACATGTACTTTTATTGCAGGACGATTCCGTTCAATCCAGTCCAGTGCACTGACTATGATTGTAACAAAGACAGAAGTTTTGGCATGCACGAGGACTATGATTACTATTTAAAATGCAGGACGACAAAAAGAAATCAAGGACTGTTTGTGGCTGATCAGGTAATGAATATCAGGGCTTTAGATTACATGCTAGTTACGACGGTAAACGTCATGCCCCAAAAAGCTGCGCCCAAATTAGCTGCGCTCAAATTTTTAAAAAAAAAAAAAAAAATTTTTTTTTTAAATTTCCTTCATTGTAAACTGGAATAAGAGAGAAACAATGTAAAACGTATGCAAATGACATGTATGATGTCGTAAATACTGGAGTATTTATGCCTTTATCATGCTCTAACAATTTTAATTCAACTTATACTCTCTATACAGAAAAATATGGCACTACCCTAATGTGATATGTCCCAATCCCAATACTAAATGTGCCTATCCCCTGAAGAGGAATCTGCACTGGTATTATTTTCCCTTAAAGGATTCCACAACACTGCACAGGACCATAAGGTTTCTAACAACCTACAATTACACTTACATGTGTTTATAC
>JAVFBY010319974.1:0-10153 GCA_034781015.1 Tonicella lineata
CTCACTCTCTTGTTGGCGATTTTGTTGTTGTTCTAAATGGGCTATTTCTCTGTCAATAATGTTAGGATTGTTCTGAAAATTGGCCAGTAGGCCTATATGCCTAATAGTAATTCGAAAGTCATAATTACGGAGCCGAAATTTTCAATTTTAACATATAGTTTTCTTATAAAGCGGGCTTATAAATCCACACATCACAAATGTCAAGGTGTTGAGGCATATATTAATAATACATGCATCAAAGCCTACAGTCATAAGATTCGTATTTGTTTATACATGCACACAGCATCAATTCCAAGGTGTTGAGGTATGCATCATTAACACATGCCCCAAGACCTTGACATTTGTGTTTGCTACAGACCACTAGATATGTCTCTCAGTGCGGACTTGTTGGACCAAGATCACTGGTAACTAGGTCAAGTGATGCCGAAAAGCAGATTAAATATCGTAAAAGGGAAAAATGGTTAGAGCTGGGAGTTGGAAGCGTTTGTAAAATAAAAACGTCTTCAGCTTTTCATATTTCCATCTTTTGTTGTTGGTAAAAGATGAGAAGCTGAACACGATGATGAGCTTTTTAGCTTTTTAGCTTAGACATGTGAGCTGTAAAAGCTCAAAAGCTGGAAGCAATGTAGAGCTTTTCAGCTTCCATCTTTCCAAAGTTTGTTTCGGAAGCTAGAAGTGAGGAGCGGTGTCGAGCTTTCCATTTTACCATCTTTGAAAATGAAAAGCTGGAAGATGACTTGTCAAAAGGGACACGGTCCGATGCTGTATGAGAAATGTTTAATTTTAAAGATGGTTAGGTTGGAATAAAACTTTTAAGGCGAAAAGTTCCAGCTGGAGGAAGTTTCTGTAACATTTATTGGCAATCAGAGAACACCGCTCAGATAAAGTTTATTTAGGTACCAAAATTATGGGAGAATAAAACCCGGTAAAATGTCAGATGTGTCTAACTGGGTATGCAGTCAACCCATAACCCTCTTATATGAGCAGACCCTGGTCCCCATAGCTAGGTTTAGAACCGCTAGAAGATTGTTTGTACATAGCGTGACTGTAGGGATCTATAACTGTCCTGTCAACGTCTACTACATGTATATGTTCAGATTAACGTTTCCGTTGCGCTTAAAAAGTATCAAAAAAGAAAAGACAAGAAGAGCAAGGTAAACTGTCAACAACAGTCAAATTTAAAAACACAAGGTAGCCTCTTATAGATGCTCCAATTCCGCTTTTTTCGTTTTTATTGCGCTCAACACGGTTTATATAACGTTCCAACTTAATCGACTCCCACGCTCTCTCACTGATCTTCCATTTCGAGTTTCTAGAATGTTCTCAATACGTTTGCCTTACGCTCTCTTTGTTTGTGCGGATAGTATAACTAGAACCTCTTGTGTGTTTCAATCATCAGTTTTTCAGCCCTTGACGACTGAACATCGTATTAAACATCATTCAACATCGAGGCCAAGGTCGGATCCATCATAACGTCGGACTTACTTTCCTCCGCCCTATTCTCACTATGTTGACAAGGGCCATGTTATTATCCATCTGTTCTTCTCGCCAATTTACCAACTGTGTACAATTTGCAAATTCTGCCTTTCAACAAGCAAGGGGAAGAGAAGATGATGACTGATGTTGAATGACGAATAGAGGACTGACCGCCTTGTGAGAAACTTGCCATAAATTTATTGTGGGTTATTAGGAATTTAGTTGTAACTTTGGACAGTAATATAACATATTGGGAAATGTTAACTCTTCTCCTGGATCTCTCTATCACTGAGGATCCCATTAATCAATTCAAATACATAATAGCATTTCCCTGTTCTCTCCCCAAGGCGAACCCGGCATCTAATAGACACTGTACTATTGCATTCATGTCTCAGGGCAAACCACCTCCCACCTCATCCATATCTTAGGAAACACCTCTCCACTTCACTCATTCGTGTGACTTGAGGCGGTCAAAAAACCAACATCGTAAGAGGACGAAAATTTGGCGAGGTGTAATATTATTTTGATGTCGTATGACTCGGTTATTTGAACTGTGTATGTTTATTGACCACATTGCGGTGCGGAATCGGACTGTATGCTTCCAGTGTACTGATATATTGAGTGACATTCTGGCGAGGCAGCACTTTGGTGGGATGTACTTAACGTATATCCCAATAGACACTGTCCAACTTCATCCATGTTCGATGAGACATTGGCCCACTTTATCCATGCCCCAGGGAACATTGCCCCACTTCATCTATGTCCCAGGAGACAGTTCTGCACATAACCTATGTCCCAGTAGGCAGTGTCCCACTTCGTCTTTTTTCCAATAGACACTATGTCCCTTCATCCATGTTGTTGCGCGTTCACATCATTCAACACAACAGCTGTAAATAGGTCACGGCGAAGAAAGTCGTTTTAAAAAATCGGTTAGGGATTTGAACCCGTAAACTAGTCGGGTTTGTGGTTTATAGCTTCACAGGAAGTGAATGAAGCCATAAAAAATTCTAGCGATGGCGTAACATTAAAGCCTCCGAACGAGCGAGTTTACTACAGTTGATTTGATACAGTATTATGCTTGTCTACACAGCTGGCCATGCAGGCTAAATCAGACAAGTTTAATTGTCTAGTTTGGGAGGTGATTACCCCCCTTGTCCACCATTTGAGTAACATCGCGAAGATTTCGAAAGTTGACACCGACAACAAAACGGTCCTGTTTTTAATTTAGTAATTTTATTCAGCGATGGAATCAAAATGGTCCAGGCTGACTGTTACCACAAACTACATCTAGCTAATGAGCTAAACAGGCTAAAACCATGTAACCTCCGCATGAAAGCGGTTCCTGCTGAGGTCAGGCATAACAGATATGGTGGCCCTGGCTGGTAATTTTTAAACGAGCCTACATAGAGTATTACGGTCACAATAGACGTATAAAATGTATTATTGACTTCAGTTTACCTAATACAATAACAGACTACTTCATTCGACACATAAATGCCAGTAAGGGAAATATCTTTAAATTAAACAGTTTGGACTAGCATAGACATAGTTCTGTATCGTTATATTCAGATACGCAGTAGTAGAAAACAAATCACGATACAGATATCTGCATCTACAGTAAGTCATGTGGAAAATAGTGTACCTGTGTTGTAATAGCTCAAAACATTGAATTACCGGTTACTCTGAATGATTACAAAGAAATATAAAATGTCTTAAAAACCTTAACTGGTTTTAAAATCAGTGTAGAGCATACATGTATAGATCTGTAGGTTGCCCAACGTTGCCCTAACTTTGCGCTTCGTAAGCCTATGCTGACAAGGCACTGAAACAAATCTGAGACCTCATTAATGCGAACTGCATTTATGCCAGTGTTAAGGTCAATGTTCCATGCAGATAAGTGGGTGGTTGGGTGGGAACTTTCTGAGGCCCTGGACCCTCGAAGTTAACAGAAATCAGCAGTGGAGAATAAACCTCTAGGTGGGACCCTAGGCTGAAGTTCATTAAAGCCCCCGTTATACTGGTCGATGAGACTTTTTTTGCTTCCAGAGGGCCCCGTTTTGCTGTGGGCCTTAAGCCTCATTAGCCTAATTGTTAAATTGTCACGGGACATCAGGAAGTAGATTTGTTTTTGTGGTGTCATTTTACTCCATTTTTTCCCCCATCACGTCTTTCATGTTGCCAGTGACATGAACAGTGGTTTCCTCCACCTATACAGGGTTCTGCCCAGGAATTTGTGAGTGGTGGGTGCAAGGGAGCAAGGCGACCGGACCAGGGCGCTGTGTGACCGAGCGCGGAAACAGTTTGAAGATACTTCATTGCAGTATTTTTGTCATTTGTCTGGTAAATAACCTTTTAGACGCTTCAAAATCTGCTTGCAAGTCAAGAAGGCTTAAAACACAGCTCTGTATTTAGTTTTCCTGCCTCCATAACACTGCTGGGTGGACCAATATTTTCGGGAAAGTGCTGGATGAGGGGCTGTTACTGCTGGGTACTCCCACCCAGTGTCACCCAGCGTGGGCAGAACCCTGCCTATAGGACTGGCATGCCGTCATATAGGTGAAATACCACTCAGAACAGCATTAAACCTCAATCAATCTGAAAGAATTTGGAAAAATTACAATTAAACCATTTGTGTATCATTTCTGCCCCGTTGTAAAAATCAATTTTTATTTAAGATGCTTTGGTTCATTTGCTAGTTAGAAATAAAATTCTATGAAAACTAAAGCATTTGTTCTTAACATTTTGTGCTCTAAGATAGCTCAGAACGCATATCTCAGCTCCAACTTCTGCTGCCTAGGAGGCTCCTCGACCCCAGCCTGCTGTGCCTGGTCGCCAGGTTGATAACTGCACCATACCCCTTTTACAACCTATATGTACCTGTATGTATATGTGGGGACTTCCATTGAGCTTGCACAACGTCATAAAGGTGAAATATCCCTGAGCATGGAGTTAAACCCACACAAAACAAACAACGAAGAACATGAAGAAAGGCATTCTTTATGTGTAAAGGGAGATTCAATATTCAGTATTAAATAACTTCTTTGTGACTTTTCTGTTATTTTGTAGATAAGATTAGAGTTAAACTGGGACAGTAAGAAACTGACCGCCTTAGATTCCAGCAAAGACACACACCTTAACTTCAACCGTTACTAAACAGAAATGACTTAACTGATGGAAATATATAAAGTGAACATCGACATATGTTTTAGAACACCCTCTCACAATGTGTTAATACAGATGACCAGTAACAGAACCTAGAAATAAAGAACTTGAGACCGAACAATTTCACAAAAACATGGATACAGAAATGCAGAATTTAACCCAAGGAGTGCATTTACAAATTAAGAAAGAGAAGTTTGAGGATGATAAATCGTGTTTGGGAAATCTTGATTATACACATTGCTTTGAGACTATTGACTCACATGTCAAGTTAGAGATGGATGTCCATGATACCAAACAACATTTACTGAATGAATGCTCTTATTCCTTGAGCATTGTCAATCAACATCAAAATGTTGGCACAGGATTAAGAAGCAGTAATCAACATGGTAGAATCCAGGGAGAGAAGTTTGGGAATAATATATCACATTTTGAAAATGTGGATTATACATATTGTTTTGACAATGTAGATTCAAATCTTAAGGGTAAAAGTAATGAAGATAACAAGTTTGAAAAAATAATGCCCATAAAGCAAGAAATGGAGAATAGTTGTGAACAAACAGAAAACACAAATTACCCTAAAGATGGCTCTAAGTTTAAAGACACTGAGATAATAATTGAAACTGAATTTAAAAACCGCCATTTCGCACCTGGGAGTTCTCAACCTGAGAACAATAACATTGAGAACATTTGTGTTAACTTTGATTTGAAACCGAAGAACGCAGCATTGAGTAAGGACAAAACTGACTTGAACCATGAGAACAATGGACCATACATCTGCATGGGTGATGGTAACATTTCAAGAACAAGTAATTTTAACATTGAAGACAATTCCACATTAACTGGAAACTTGGATTTGAAAATCGAATTCATAGGCTGCCGCTTAGATATTGGTAAGAGGGATTTAACATGTGAAAAGTTTGACTTAAATATTGACAAGTGTGTATCTGATGTTGAGGTAATAGATTTTGGGATTGACAGGTGTGAGAAGGAACACTACACAGTAAGTCATCTGGGGCAGGATTTGATCAGCCACAGTATAGATAACCCACACATTTGCAAATTGTGCCATAAAGAATTCCTGACCACGAGGAATCTTAAAAATCATATGATCCGCCACAGCACGGAGAGGCCACATAAGTGTAATATATGCGAGGCTGGATTTTATACAAGTTATGAACTCAAAGGTCATATGATCTCTCACAGCACTGAACAACCACACAAGTGTTGTACATGTGGGAAAGGATTCAAGGACAAGGCTCAACTTAAACAACATATGATCTCTCACAGCACTGAACACCCGCACAAGTGCAAATTGTGCGATAAAGGATTCAAAAGCATAAAGTATCTTAAAAGCCATATGATCCATCACAGCACTGAGAAGCCACATGAGTGTAATTTATGCGAGGCTAGATTTAAGAGAAAGTTGGAACTCAAGACTCATTTGTCCACCCACAGCACTGAACATGCACACAAGTGTAATGTGTGTGAGAAAGAATTCAAAAGAAAGCATAATCTTAAAAGCCATATGATGGTTCACACCGCTGAACCCCACCAGTGCAATATTTGTGAGAAATCATTCACGGCCAGTCGATTTCTACAACGGCATATGATCTGCCATGTTAATGAGAGGCCACATAAGTGTAGTATGTGTGAGTCTGAATTCAAGAGAATATACGACCTTAGAAAACATATGCGGAAAGCACAGCACACACAAGTGCTATACGTGTGAGAAAGTATTTGACACCAAGCTAAATCTAATACACCACAGGCTCATTCACGGCACTGAGAGGCCACTTTAAAAAGTGAAACATGTGTGAGAGTGGAATCACTGGAAAACATATGCTCATTCGTAGCACTGAACTGTGGCAGGTACAAATTATGTATATACAGCTTCCCCAGTAACACTTATAAGGTTTATAATTATGTCTGTATTGAATGTATATGCATGTACCCTTACAATGCATAGACAGTGTTTAGTGTAAGCCTATATCAACAATAGATCTCGGACAGTTCGTTGATAGGCCACCCAGGGACCTTAGTGTCTCATTGGTTGAAACTTGGTGTATATGGTTTTAACAGCACTGATTTCTTGCACTTGCACATTTACTTCACAATTGATCATATTGACTTGTTGGACAAGGGAACCTGGACTTTGAAGGTTAGTTTTCTACTATTTAGTATGTAGAGATACTTTACCATTTTGACTTTACTATTTTGAGTGAAGAAATACTTTAACGCAAAGGTAAAGACTTTGTTTTATAGAATTAAATAGGGTTGATTAGTTTGAAGAATTTGCATTTCTGTGGCGCAAGCTTCAGTCCTGCTTCTTGAATCTGTGGAACACTGATGTAAGTCTTTCAAGATGCTCATCATATGTTCTGGAAAAAATAATCAAATCATCAAGATAAATCAGACAAATGTTAAGATTGAGACCATCTAGAAAATCTCCATCAATCGTTGATAAGTTGCTGGCGCATTCGTCAAACCGAATGGCATCCGATTGTATTCAAAGAATCATAAAGGGCCTACGGTGAATGCGGTACGATCTTTATGCTCGTCCAAGAGTTCAACTTGATGGTATCCACTTTTCATATCTAAAACAGAAAAGTATTTCATACCAGCCAAGCAGTCAAGCATCTCTTCTATTCTGGGCAATGCATAAGAGTCTTTCACAGTTCTATTATTCAGCTGTCTGTAGCCGATGCACATGCGCAGTCGTCCATCCTTTTTCCTGGCTAGCACCACGTTGGAAGTCCATGGACTGCGAGAGTGTCTTATGACACCTGCTGAAACAAGACCTTGTAAGTGACTCCTCACTTCATCGAACATAGCCGGTGGTATACGTCTGTGTCGTTGTTTGAAGGGTACGTTGTCGTATAAGTCTATGCGATGTCTCACCATGTTTGTGTTTCCCAAGTCTTCGTCGCTTTTGGAAAATAGGTCGTGGAACTTGGATAATACATCATAACCTTGTTGTATCTGATCTTCTGTCAAGCCACTAGTGTCAACTTCAACACCTTGTTTAATGCAGTCAAGCCCTACTGGGTTACCAGTGAAGGGTTGGTGCAATGTCACAGGCTGAAGTTCACATAAGATCGCGCTGGGTTTCACAATCACTGTTCTAGTGGTGACATTTGATAGGTGGATGTCTACCAGGTCATCTCCGGCTCCTTGATAGCTTCGGAACAGTCGGAACATTGTCGATATCCGCGGAAATAGTCGCACTTAAAGACGGTTGAACCAATGCGCAGGTAGCTGCGAAGTGATTCCTTTAAATACCCGACCTTTAATGGTGACATTACTATTCGGCAGAATGGTAACATTGTTTTGTTCCATGCACTTTATAAGACCAAGCTTCCCGTTGTTCTTTTCCAGAGCCTTCGCTCGTAGTGATATCGTCCTGTACGCCAAATACCAAGGAGTGTATAAAGCAGCTTTTTGGAGGTACTGTCCACCGTAACCTTCCTTACAAGTGTTTAAGAAACAATTGAGAACATTAGTACCCAAAAGAGCCGGAACACGTTTGTTGTAACTAGTACTTGGAACGACTAGCAACATACAATCTAAGGGGAAATTGTCTTTGACTCCTCCTCCTCTAATGGCGACAGGAACCTCGACGAATCCGATGTACGGTAAGGATTCTCCACCAGCGCATTCTATGTTAAGCATGTCATCTATCGGCTGTATAGGAATGTGCTGTAAGTGGTTGAGATGGAAAGCTTCAGAGATGATAGACACAGTAGCTCCTGTGTCCAACAAAGCTCTGACATGGAGTCCATCAATTTAGATGTAAACCTCATTGGCTTCTCCGACTAATCTGTCTGTTAGTCGTTTAGGTGTGGGGCACTGTGACAAACCTATAGGAGACCCCTTCCCATGGGCCTGACCTAGTTTAAATGTCTGTCTCGGTTAAGACGGACTCTGCATCCAACAGCAATGTGTCCATAGTAACCACATCGGTGGCATCGAACCTCTTCCTCATCATGAGGTTCCGTGGATGCAAAATTATCTCGGTCAGTTTGTTGCCAGTAAGTTCCAGGCATGGGTGCCAAGGATTGTTCCTGATGTTGCTGTTGTTGTTGTTGTTGTTGTTGACCACCCTGATATCCTCTACCTTGACTGGCTCTTCCTCTCTTGCTTCTACCCCTGTAACTCTGTCTACCTTGCCCTCCACCAGGATAAGCAGCAGTTCCATGTGCTGGGTGAATCAAGGTTTGTGGCTGTCTGGGCTGATGATAGAATACAGAAAGTTGATCTTGACGATGATCCCGAAACTCTGCTAGTTCAGTCTTAATCTCCTGCATCATTTCCTTAAGATCAATAAGGTCTTTTTGAGTGACAGGAGGTTCTCGACCATTTTAGCAGGTGCTTTCTTCTCGGACTTCCAATCGGGTGTCCCTCTGCCTAAATCAAACTCTAATTCACGTAGGCCGAGTCTCAGCTCGTCAAAGTTGTGGATGGCGTCACATTTATGGGCGGCGATATTCTTGAGAGATGACCGTAACCCACCACTTAGTTTAGATCGAAGAATCTCGTCTGGTTCCGGCAGCGGCATGCTTCTTTGCTCAGAAATCTGATATACGAGATTCTCAAGTCTACAACCCCAAGCAGTTACGTCTTCCTTGTCCTTCTGCGCAGCACTGTAGAACTCTGACATAAGTGTCTCTCGTTTGCGTAATGTACCAAAGGCAGTTTTAAGTTTATTAAGTAGGACCTCTATGCTTGCTTCATGTCCCAACTTCATGGATAGTAAACCTGCTTCGCCCTTCAGCGATTTTCGGACTGTCTGTAAGATTACATGCCGACAATGACCTTGAAATTGGATGAGGCAATCGACCTCAAACCTCCAAAGGTCATAGGGCGTGTCCTTACCAGTCTCACCGCTGAAGAACGGTAATCGCGGTGGTTGCTGTAATGTTAAAACAGATGAAGTCTTGCTAGAACCTTCGTGCAAAATATCAGTTTTGACATCAGCATCCTGTCCCGTTTCGGACTCCATTTTGTAACCGTTCGCCTGTTGGATTGAAATAACGAAAATCAAACACAGGTTGAAAGTTGCGGGTTAGTTCACAGATTTATTCATCATCAGGTATGAGGACCCCAGAACCATACATTCAGAGGGGAAGTGATAGCTCCCCTGAAAACATCCTGTTATAACAAACTAGAATTATTTATAAGCACATGCGTAAACATATTTACATAGCTCACATTATATATTCTTACAGGACTATTCAAAACACTATATGACACTGCAACAAATCTAACTTTATCGCATTACACCTTATAATTACAGTTAGGTAGCAGGATACAAATAACACACATGTAGGGAGGTAACTCTGGGTAAAAGGGGCGGCATATAAATCACATATACAAAGAGAGAATATTCCCAGATGAGTTATAATACATAAAGATAATAACCTTAATAACCTTAATACCGGTGATTAAAACCATCACCGGTATACATGTACGTCATTGGAATTTCCAGCATTGAATAGTGCACGAAACCGAAAGCTTT
>JAVFBY010320085.1:0-10151 GCA_034781015.1 Tonicella lineata
CTGCTGTAGCCATGCTCTTATGATGCGTTAATCATTACCAGGTTCGGTCCTCCGCGTTCGGCCCTGCGGGTTCGGCCCTTGCGTTATGATGCGTTAATCATTACGTATACCAAGATGGCGGCTGGAGCTAGAGGTCTGGTCAGTGCTCTGCTGATATATGGAATTATTTGCGAAGTTAACAAGGTTTGCAATCCTATTACACCGCTGTTATTGAACATTAATACAACATCCCAAACAGAAACATGGAAATGTGATCACTACGAGCATTTAATTACCGAAAATTTGTTGAGAAAGCTGGTGATATCAACTTTATCCAAAAAGGTAATGCTAACAACTACAACAACACTGTCAGCTACCACCCATGGTAGATCTATACGTACAGGGACTGCCTGGTATTTCCTTATTATAGCCGTGTTATTATCCGGTGATATACAGACAAACCCAGGCCCAGTCAGGGACCCCTGCAGTGTTTGTAACAAAGGTGTTTACAAGAACAATGCATACCTTCAATGTACTACCTGTCTGGCATTGACACACCGTAAGTGTACTGACCTTACATTGAAACAGTACAGGGATATAAAGAAAACAAATTCTACCTGGGTGTGTTACAGCTCAACATGTCAACCTCAACCCGGTTCTCCCCTTACATGTCTGTACGATTTCTCGGACTCTTTTTTCGAACCCCAGGACACAAATATTATTGTGGAAAGCAACACACCGAAACAAAATGATATGAACTCAAGCTCTAATAATGAGCTACTTCAGGTGAGAAACAAGAATAAATGTAACGTTATAATCACTCACCTGAACATAAACAGCATTCGCTATAAAATGGGTGATATTTATGAACTTCTAACGGAAAAGTTGGCAGATATCCTGGTGATAAGCGAAACAAAAATTGACGACTCGTTCCCCGACAAACAGTTTGAGGTACCTGGATTTTCTATGTTCAGAAAAGACAGAACTTGTCATGGGGGCGGCCTTCTAGTATTTGTGCGCTCTGATCTATCAGCAAGGAGATTACACAAGTATGAAATGTCCTCTATTGAGACCATCGCCATTGTGGTAAAAACTAAACTTAGAAAGTGGTTAATTTTAGGCTTGTACAAACAGCCAAAGCTGAAGGACTCTACTTTCCGTACAGATATCTCCAAAACACTGGATATGGCCTTCACCGCCCATGATTATATTGTAATGATAGGGGATCTAAATTGTGATTTGTCTGATCCCGATAAACATGGCAAAAGTTTATATGATATATGTGAATTGTTTGATATGACAAATATGATAAAAGAAAAAACATGTTTCACTAAAACAAAAGAAAGTTTATTAGATGTCATTATAACAAATAGGCCAAACTTGTTCAAGGCCCATGGGTCCTTTGACTTGGGAGTCAGTGACTGTCACAATTTGATTTACGCGGTTACTAGGGAAACAATGGCACCTAAGACCAAAGATAAGATCACGTATCGAAGTTACAAACAATTTAATGAAACAGATTTTCTAGATGACATAAACAAAGTTCCTTTCCTCAGTGTAATGAACGGGCTACCCGATGAGGATTCAAGCTGGGTCTTTACAACCTTACTGAACAACGTCTTAAATGAACATGCCCCAGTGAAAGTTAAATCTAAGCGTTTTAACGAAGCGCCATTTGTGTCATCGCAGTTAAAACGTGAACTACGTCGGAAAAGTATGTTACGCAGACGTTACCGTGGCATCCCAACCTCAGCAAATTGGGATATATACCGTAAACAAAGAAACAAGTGTACAAACCTCAGACGTCAAGCCATCCGTAGCTATTTTGGCGAAAGATGTCAAGACGGACGTAATTGTAATGATTTTTGGAAAACAATTAAGCCTTTCATTGTAAATAAAGGCTACTCCTCTCACGACTTAATTCTAGAGGAAGAAGGTAAATTGGTTACAAACAAGGCGGATGTGGCTGAAATTTTTAATTCAGCTTTCAGCACAGCGGCTGATAAACACAGCCCAAACGATAACAATTATGTTAATTTATCCGTGTCTGACATTAAAAATAAGTTTTCAAACCATTGTTCAATAAGAAAAATTTTAACTGAGCATCAAGCTGACGAGGGTTTTAATTTTAATCATGTTTGCTCCAATGTTGTAAGAAAACACATTCTGTCGTTTTCAACAAATAAGGCTTGTGGTCATGATAATATACCTAGTAAGATTTTGAAGCTTTCAGCCGACACAGTTTCATTACCTCTTAGCAGCATGATAAATAAGTCTATGATAAATTGCCAATTTCCGTTAGATTTTAAAAGGGCAAATGTCACGCCTGTCCATAAGAAAAATGATAAATTAGACAAAGGAAACTATAGGCCTATCAGCGTACTTCCTGCTACGTCGAAGGTGATGGAGATGTGTCTAGCTGAGCAGCTTCAAAATTACTTTGAGAACATTTTTTCAAATCGCCTGTCGGCTTATCGCAAAGGCTACAGCTGTCAGACTACTTTGATTCGATGTGTCGAGGACTGGAGAAATAGCCTCGATCGGGGACAAATTGTGGGAGCTGTACTTATGGACCTGTCTAAAGCTTTTGATTCCCTACCGCATGATTTGCTAGTGGCCAAGTGCCTCGCTTACGGCGTTTCAGATAAATCTTGTGCTTTAATCCAAGATTACCTAGCACATCGGCAACAACGGGTCAAGGTGTCTGACACCTATAGTTCCTGGAAATGTATTAAGGCAGGTGTGCCCCAGGGCTCGTTAGTGGGGCCTCTTTTTTTCAATATCTTTATGAATGATATATTTCTGTTTTTGGGGTCCAAATTGTATAACTACGCTGACGACAACACCATAAGCGCTAGTGATACTAGTGTGGATAAAGTAGTTCAAGTGTTTGCAGAGGGAAACCACACAAGCTATCAATTGGTTTAAAGCCAATTATCTGTCCGCTAACCCTCATAAGTTCCAAGCGATCTTATTTGGAGCCAGAAATTGGGAAGACTATGTCCTAAACATCGGAGACATCAATCTTGAAATGTGTGAAAACGTAAAACTTCTTGGTGTTAATTTTGACATAAAACTTAGCTTTGAGGAGCATGTATCTGTCCTGTGTACAAAAGCGGCTAGGCAAATAAATGTTTTAAAACGCTTTTCTAGACTCCTAGATTTTAAGAGCAAACTTACCATTTACAAATGTTTTATTATGTCAAATTTTAGTTATTGCACCCCTGTGTGGACATTTTGTTCAAAAACGTGCTCAAACAAAATAGAAAAACTTAACGAAAGAGCCATCCGATTTGTTTTTAACGACTTTGATAGCCCGTACGGTACATTGTTGTCCAAATCTGGAACTATTACCATTAAACTGTATCGTGCACGATGTATTGCCCTCGAAATTTTTAAAATTGTCAAAATGATTCACCCTGAATATATTCAGAATATAGTGACACAGAAGGAGAGCAAGTATAACTTGCGAGACAGCAATATTGTAAATGTCCCAAGATACAAAACCAAGAAGTATGGGTACAATTCACTCAGTTACCAGGGTGCTAAACTCTGGAACCACTTACCATCAAACATGAAAACTGTTGAAACTGTTAAAGATTTTAAAATACTTTTAAATGAATGGTATAGGTGCACCTGTAGTATGTACGACGAGTTACTTTGAGTATTTTTATATTTTGTGCATAATTAGGGGTGCAGTTTTTGCACCTCTTTTGAAATCGTTCTGTTTCTTCATTTTTATTATTATTATTATTCTGTGTGATTGTTGTGCAGGCCCTACAGCTCAAACCACTTGAGCCAGAGAAGTTTAACTTTAACCATATTATGCCAACAGCATTGTTCAGAAGGAGATTTTTTCTTTTTTAGATTGGTCAATTATTTTGGCCGCCATCTTGAATTTTCGTTTTTATTTTTGGGATTTTTAAATATTTTTTTTGGCTTAACCGTTTACCATTTTGAGCTGAAATTTGTTATACTTGTTTCTCGTATCCCTGTACAACTATGTTTAGAACAAATTTGACCTACTTTCAAGTTTACGTTTGTTATGACGTCATATGAGATTATTTGACCTCGGCTCAAAAATAAACTTTTGAAATATATATTTTTTTTGTTATTCCTAAGTGTATTTTACCTTAAGAAGTTAAAATCTGTTGTTACATTTTCTGTATTTTTCATAGTTTAAAAATATAACCCCAAAAAATATTTTTAGACCAAAATTATAATGGGAATTGTCGGGAAACTCATTAGAGCTAGAGACTTAAAATTTTGAAGGCCTAACTGTGCCCTTTTGCTAAAAGGTCTACCGTTTTCTTCTATCTTTTACCGTTTTCCAGGTGTGGTCATTTGAAAATGACCCATTTTTGGTATTGTCGACATTCATTCAGTATGGAGATATTAAAGTTTAAGAAACTTTACACATAGAATACCTACATATTTGTTTCAACTTATTGTTACATTTGTATTTAAAACTTTTACCGTAAATCTGCTAAAAATTGTTCATAAAAAAACGTAAATCTGCTAAAACATTCCTTTTTCACGCTAAAAAGTTGTATTGCAAATCCTCCCTAAACGCTTTTTTTCTGTCTCTCAGGGTTTTTGAAATATGACAAAGGCCGCCTGTTTCTTCTTCTGTTTGACAACGCACCCCGGACAGAAACTGTTTAACAGTTTTAATTATGTTTGTTTTTATTATGCTTTGCTGATATCAGTTTCTGCCGAGTATTCGTGCGAGTCGTGTGTCTGATCGCGTGGTTGTGAGTGAGTAAATGTGTATGTCTGGAGTAAAAGGTTTCTGTTTTGTATAAAATCGTAATTCTTTAACTGTGTTCATGTTTTTTTTTTTAAGTATGCTCGTTGATGCGCGTTTGTGATGAGTATTAGTGCAAGTTGTAGATCTGATAGCGCCCGAGTAATAGTCATAAATATGTATGTCTGGAATAAAAGGTTTCTGTTTTGTAAATAATCTAAATTCCTTTTTAAAAAAGAAAATGTCTTAAAAATTCCTTATATTTTAAAAACAAATAATATATTTTATATTCCCAAAAATATATATGTATATATATCTCTTATATTTAACTATTTTTGTCTCTTAATAATGCTTATTTTTATATCTATTGTTGTTTTTATCTGCTTATTATTATCATTTAAGTCGGCATAAGTAGCCTCATGGCTAATGTTTATTGTATTGTACAACCGACGTTAAATAAAGATTTTGAACTTTGAACTTGAACTTGAACCCGATTTAATTACAAAATATTTTTCAAAATAAATAATGTGCAAATGTGTATATCTGGGACAACATAGTAAAAAATGAATCTTGTCTTTAACTTTGCCCATTGAACACTTTGTACAAAGTGTTTGGCTTATTGGAATACGTTGGCATCTTCCCATTTCTAGATTAAGCCCATGATACCCACATCGAAATCGGGATACTGTTTTAAATAAATTCCACTTTACAGTTAAATAAAAAATAAAATATTTGTTTTTACCAAGGTTTTCAAAAAACTGTACATATGAGTCATACCTTGACGATAAGGGTAAATTAGTCATCCAATTGTGAGCAAAAGAGTCCTTGATATTTGTAATCACCTTATTACAGGACGGAGTGGTATAAGTATTTTTAACATACAGGTATCCATACCCATTAATGTGCAAAAGCCTTATGATCTCCTTTGTTCAATTTTTTTACTGACTCAAGTCATACATTAACATCGTATTGTTGTTGATACGAAGGATAGATCCTTACTATTAAAAATTGAAATTTGGTGTATTTCTTGGACCACCTAATACATATTTTAAATACTGTGTATGAACAATCGCAATATACTTAAGATCAACAAAACCCCAGATTTCGCAGCCGTACAACAAAATTGGCTTTATTATTTTGTCAAAAAGTTCTAATTTCGTATTTTTGTTGATAAAATTTTTTTAAAAAAAATTGGTTAAAAAAAACCCATCTGCTTTCTTATCTTTATCGACCAGCAGTTTTGGTGCTTCAGTCATCGATAAATTATATTATAATTTAATGCCAAAATATCCAAGGCTATATCTTCCAATTCCAATTGTGAATTATCATAATTCCATCGAAATTCTCCTTTATATTTACAGGTTCCAAATACCAGTATTTTAGTTTTAGTTGTGTCCACAGTGATGGTCCCATTTGTCACAATAATGTTTTAACTTTTGTAATGTCTAACCCCAATGTGTTTTGGGGAAATAGAACAGCGTCATCTGCAAACAACAATGTAAACATTTGATATTCTACAAAAACTGAATTGTTGTAATTCTAATAGATTATAGCTTGCGTATAAATGTTGAATATAAGGTCTATATAATTCGACTTAGAAGCTAAACTTGTTAAAAGTTTAAGAAGTTCGACTATAGGCCTTTTATAAACCACAACATTTTGCTACCTTTAGCAGCTTGAATTCGCTTTATTTTTGTTGTCTGCACCATGGTACATAAAATCTTTCCATGTAGTTTTTTTTTTTTTTTTGTAATTTGCCTATACTATATAGAAAAGACATCGTTGAATCCAGATTTTGTTCGTTGTGTGCTGTTTTAGAATATCGTTGAGTATATTTTTAATCACGGTTCAGGTTTCCGTTTATCCGGAGAGGGTAGTTATTTGAAAGGCAACCAGTTGAACCCGATACGCGTAATTATCGCCCTTGAATACAGTTTCGGCAACCATCTACATCTGGCGGACAATTGTGAAAATAACACCAGACTCTAGTTAACATGTTTATTCTTGGTCAAGCCTTGTATCAAATTCTACTCTACCGTTGTTACGACTCGGGGAATTAAAACAGGCAAATGCCAAGGAAACTTTCCAACGGCGAAAAACCGTCAATATTTTGCTGCTCGCCATTTGAGGTCGCGCCAACTGAAGACAACTTGAGAGCTCCCGGTGGCGGTTACTCGCAAAGAATTGTCTGCAGTCAGCAAAAACTTTTTTCCTTGCCATTTCTACTATTTTCATTGTATTTCTATCCCGCAAGGAGAGCTTGCTTTAATAAATTCTTGTTTTCTGGGTCCTCCTTTCCCACTGTGATCGCCGATAAAGAACTGGTGCCACAGAGATGACGAAGCAGCAGGAAAGGCCTCGCCAATAGGCGCCATGTTTTTCTTACCAGTCAGAACAGCGACACATATCGTCATGTTTCTTTCTGATTTGGTTACCAGAGCTGGGATATCACAATTATTCGACACTTATCTGTCTTGATTTCTATCTGTTCTTCGTGATGGCTACAAACACATTCCCGTGATTTAATATTTGATACCGGTGAACATATAGTTAGATCAAGACCAGACCTTACTCAATATAATTCTATTTAGAAATCCATAAACCCAGACGATTAAGGTTACCTTGTTCTCGAAATCATCATGGTACTTAAAACAATCACAAAATTGTTGGCATTTAAGGGTTGTCTGAACGCGTATTGATAACGCCCAAAGCAAAGCCATAAACCTAGACAAAATGTCACATTGTTTTCGAAATCATCATCATACCAAACAAAAGATATTTAGCTTATATAACGGTTAAGGAACTACCCACTAGTCCGAAGGTTCACTTGTCGAAACCTTTGGATTAGTGACCCCTTCCCAATTAAGGGTTATGTTGCCCCAAAACTCCAATTATTTTATTGTCGTGAAGACGCCAATAGTAGAGGACAAATAATTGACAGGCCAAACGGTTCTATTCATTTTATACACAGATCGGTGCCCGATTTGGTAAGTGTGTTGGATTTCTGTTCTCCTACTCTCTCTTCATACTCGGTGCTATTTCACATTCACTTTATACAGCGGTCGTCTTAACGGTCCTCATTTTGAATAAAAAAACATTAAACCGGTTTAAATTGTGTCCGTGATTGATTGATTGATTGGGGTTTAACGCCGTACTTAGGGATTTTTCACCTATATGACGGTGCGCCAGCCCCATGGGTGGAGGAAACCACCGTTCACGTCACCGGCAACACGAAGACGAGACAGAAAAAGGGGAAAAAAGTGGAAAAAACGACAACACATAAAAAGCTACTGCCTGATGCCCTTTACCTCCGAGAGCACCAGGGCAGTCAGAATTTTTTCCCAACACGTGAAAAATGTTGTCCACGTTCTGCAGTAGGCCTAATGTGAAAAACAAAAGTGACTTACAGCATAACGCTGACAAGTCCAGTAAAATTACTTCGGACCGGGCAGTGCCTTTTATGTGGAATCAAATGTCTTGTTTATACGTGTAAGGATATTCCGCATATGACGGTAAATAGGCGTACGACGATGTAATGTAGGGTTTTGGTACATATTTATACATCTACCACGTCAAAGCTCAGAGAAGACAGCGAAATATCGAGAAATCACGCGAGGTTTGGCCGATTGCCTTGTTATGACCAAGCCGCAATTTTGTTCCAAATCGTCTATCTCCGGTAACCTCCGTCCCCTACGATTAAGACTTTTGTGTAATGAATGGCCATTTTGAAGGCCATTTGCGCCATATTTGGCGCTGCAGACAAAATGTCAATCTCATGTAGATAAACGTCTCCAATATGACACCAAGTGTATACCAAACCCCCAAAAATTCAATATTGATAACGTAACAGCAAAGAAATTGAGGAATTAAAATAGAACTATTTTGGTCGAGCGGACTAACAGTGAGAGGATAAAGTTGACATAGCACAACAATATATATAGATGAGTATTATGAATATGTATGAATTACCCATGGTTTATCGCCAGGTCATTGGCTGAATTTGAAATCAGTACAGCTATAAGCTGGGGATTTCCAGTTATACGTGTCAAGGGTCATTGACGTTCTCAATATGTCACTTTCAACATGTCACCTCAAAACGTACAAGATCAGTCGATCTTGTAAATACAAATGCGAAAGCTTGACATGCAGCCTATTTATCCCACAGTCCAAATGTTCGTTGAAAATGTGGATGGTACTTGAATGGTTAAAAATGCGAATGTATATATAATGTCTAGGCATTTTGTAGCCGTTAAGTACGATCTATCGTTTCAACGTGTAGGTCGTGCGCATTCATACAGTTGTAATTCGCCGAACGACGATCGCACGATTTACCGAATACTACTATATAAAATGTTGTTGTTTTTCTGACCATGTCTGTTTTATTCCCGGCAAATGTTTTAATCGAATGCTGACTAGTGTGCAAATACTAAGGGAGACGACTTAGACAGTTAAACAAACCTGGTAGTCCATGGTTAATACTAGATTCTATACGCGGATGTAACATATGAATATTCATAAGCCAAACGTCATAGCAATACTTTTCTGACTCAAATTATAGGTAAGTTTACAATGACTGCTTTAGCACGACTTCCCTGGGGCACCCCGACTCAGCCAAAATTCCCCGCCGTGATATAGGTGAAATACTCCTGACTACGGTGTTAAACGCCAAGTAACTAATCAATCAGCCTGAACACGTCACAGTCGGGGCACCCTCAACTGACCCTGCTGTAGGAGCAGGATGAATTAATTGGTGTATAAGGATACATATGCCCTCAAAAAATGGTATTTTTGCTGTAAAAACAGAATCAAATGAGTTATACTTATTTTTCTGAGAAAGCCAAAGTTAGGAGTTTTTCGTTAATCCCACCCTTAACGTGGTAGATTTTAAATAAATAAAACCGTAAAATTTAAACATGCTTCCAGCATATTTAAATGCAGGGAAGAATAAGGGGCGGCAACTCGCCTCGATAAGACATTCGTACTTTAGCAAAAATCAGTCTTGTGAGCTTATTAGGCTAAATTCCGCTTTCATTCTCGCAAATGGTCCGTATCTATTCTAACCAGGGGCGGATCCAAGGAGGCACCCTACGCCCGTGCTACCCCCCTGATGTGAACCAAATTTTTTTTTTTTATCATGTAGGCCTACATGTATATACGCTTTCATTCATTGTATGATTTGTGTTACACGTCATAAGCCTACTCAAAGCTATTTTTCTAATTATTATTTCTCAAATATAACGATATAGATAGACATTTGACGTTAATTAGGCCTACCTTCATGTAAACTGATAAAATAAAAGTTGTTCCTATCCATAGATGATGGCTTTAAACGCAAGTTAAACAAATTAATGCATGTACTTTGGTTGATATGCAAAGAGTCGAATAATGTTAGGTGTCATTATTGCTACGGCTTGGACTTATTACA
>JAVFBY010320196.1:0-10150 GCA_034781015.1 Tonicella lineata
GCCACGCTGTTCAACACAAATGTCTTTGGCAGTCTGGAGTGCTTTCCGACTAATAACAACAACGGGAAACGTTGCTTGATATATTTTAGGTAAAGAAATGTCATTTTAGTGACGAATTGTGTGCTTATAATTTGTAAGCGTACATCACGTCTAGCGGTAAGTGTGGCTTTAAGGTATAAAGATTATGTTTATGGCAAAAAATGTTGAAAAATATTCTCTTGCGGATTTCCTCCAATAGTCATTGACAAAAGCGGGTGTAAGTTAAAACTATTTGTACAAACTTATTTTATACAGATTTTCCACACGTTGGTTTTACGTTATATACACATTTGTTATTGAAATCAATTATGAGAAGCTCGACAACGACTGTACACTAACAACTGGTTTGTCTGTTTGTTTTTGATGTATGGCAGTCAGATTTTAAAACAATATATAAAATTGTCCGGAACATAACAGAGATCTCGGTATGACTCTGCGACAGAAATTACAAAACAAAACGGCTTTCACCTATTAAATCGAAATTGTTTACTTAAAAAAAGCTTTGGTTTAAGTTGTTTCCTATAGTGCCTTTGATAATCCACGCTATAACTTCTAGAATATATGTTTTATTGACATGATCTAATGAATAAAGTGCTTATCTGGGACCATCTTTGTAACATGACGTTTTCTAGACTATTGGTGATAATATATAACAGGCACGTCATCAATACTATTATTCTCCCGACGTCTGAACACATATATACCATGTTTGTAGAGCTTTTAGTTTGGATGTGCTAATGTGCATATGTGCTATTAAATGGAAAATTCTATTTGCACATTGCAGTCAACAATAAAACAAGATAAAACAGTTTGTATATATCGTCAGGTTATAGCATAGAACGATAGATAAACATTTTACCGTCCATCTCGGTGACCAGGTATTTAATGGATACTGATAATAAGTAACGTTGTGTTTGTTAGCCCTTTTGATTCTCTACACAGATTGTAATGTTCAGAACATGATTCCCGAAGGTTTACTACCCTGATTGGTCGGTTATCATTGTAACTACTGAACACAGGATGAATGTGACTACTAACTGTCATCATCGTGACTAGTGAAATCGACATCTGTGGTTACTAAATATGATTTCGGTAACTATAATTGTGAATGATTTGTTTTTTTACTGACTGGTGTATTCCATAAGTTTAACATTTTCATCGGCTTTAAACGCTGCATATTTATGCGAAAACAAAAACTATCGCTGTGCTTATAAAATTACAATCCGGTGTCTGTCCTACGTTAAAGCAGTGACTATCGAATGTAATTTCTGTGACAATCGAAGTAATCTCTGTTACTATCTAATGTAATTTCTGTTACTATCGAATGCAATCTGTGACTACCGAATGTAATCTCTGTGACTACCGAATGTAATCTCTGTAACTGCCGAATGTAATCTCTGTGACTTTCGAGTGTAATCTCTGTGACTGCCGAATGCAATCTGTGTGACTACCGAATGTAATCTCTGTGACTATCGACTGTAATCTCTGTGACCATCGAAAGTTATTTCTTTGACTCCGAATGTGACTTTAGTGATTGCCTAATGCAAGCGACGCGACCATACAGAATGTTCTGGTTTGGACAACCGAATATAATCACTGCGCTTATCAAATTTTATCGCTGTGAACACCGAATGTGATCTCTGTGACCGCCGAAAACAATCTCTGCGCTTATGAAATTGTTTTGCTGTTACCACCGAATGGTGTCACAAGGATTAGTAATCCCACACAGGGAATGCAATACGATATTGGCAACCAAGTTGTGATGAATAACGCTATTGAGAAAAATATTTCTGATATTCATGATCCTTTTATATTTGATGATCCTTTGATTCATTATCTTCAGTATCAGGTTACATACTGTTTATTGATGTCCGCAGTGATCCCAAATATAGTTTTGATTTGTGTGGTTTTGAGGCCAAAATCCTACGAACATCTCCCTCATATATAATTCTAGCCAATTTAGCCAGGTCAGATTTCTTTGACTCTGAATGTGATTTTTGTGATTGCGTAATGTCATCTCTGTGACTATCGAATGTGCTCTTTGTGACTACCGAATGGGATGTTTCTGACAGCCTAATGCAACGCCTTATGTATTGATAATTATCTCACTGACGGGCGTCATTACCAGCCAGGTAATGATGGATAACATTACTGTGAACACATATCTGCCAAAGGAAGATCCTTCGGATTTTAATCTTAGTTATTTGCTTGTAAACGCTTTTCTCATGCCTGCAGCTATCCCGAATATAGTTTTGATTTGTGTCGTTTTGAGAAAGAAAAATAAGCGAACATCTCCAACTTTTATAGTTCTTGTCAATTTGGCCATGTCCGATTGTTTGTTTCTCCTTGTTGGTCCAGGGTTAGAATTTGTAATGTTTTTTTATTACAATTCAATTTTGTATTATTTTAAACGGATGATGTGTATCACGACCACGATTGTATCTCATTCAACAATATTTACTAGCTCTTATTTTATGGTTACGTTTGCCGTGCTACGGTATATGCTTCTAATCCATCCATTTTGGTCATTACGATGTGTAACTGCAAAACGAATTACGATGACGTGCGCATTTATATGGATTTGTTCTTTTGTATTAAGCATACCATTATTCAATGGAGTAACTTTGAATCCTTCGATACAAGAGCTTTGTGTGATTAAGGCTGAATTGTACATTTTTGTCATTTTTGTTTGCACTTTTGGCTATTTTATTCCGCTTTTTCTCATCGCGGCATTTCACCTGGCTAAATTATTAAAACTGAAACACAGTTTACACAACCAAAATTTGCAAACTCAGCAAAAAAGTGTTTCCGCAAAAGCTGCTTTGTTTGTCATTCTACTTTTTGCAATATGCTACCTACCTTATATAACCTACCTAATGGACCACTACGCTATTCCGGATGCAAACCGATCAACGTTTTTCACAGGAAACGTAGCTTTGCTTAACTATCTGATTTATTTAAACAGTGCTCTTAATCCGTTTGTTTATTTCTTCCTCTCTTTGTGTAAAAAGCTTCCATGTCGACGCCATTGACCAACCTTGGATTATTCAGTAAAAGATATGTTTTATTTGCTAGCTATCAGTTCGTGATTCAGTATCTTCGTTGACAGTAATAACTGGGATAGTCCCCTTGACCACACGAGGTCTGTTCCTTGTGCAATCACAGTCTTTGTTATCGGAACGTCAGTTCGCTATGGCCCTATTTACGCAGGGCATGTTTTTCTTGGATCAAAACAATGACAGAAAATCACCTGTTTAAAGCCCAACAATGCTGTGGAAGAGCATATTTTCCTCTCATCTGTGGAAATTAGCAATTGCTAAATTTATGTGGAAATGGTTTGCAGTATATAACAGTCTCTAAGCTGTTACGCTGGAATGCTGAATCGTCACACAGGAACTAACATTTTGGGGTTAACATTTGCTGGCGCAAGATTCAATTGCACCAATTTTATGCAGTTCGTTGCTTATCTAACCTGATATAATCATTTGGCAGTGCATTTTTGTACATTTATTAATACCGTGTTAGACCAACAGGACAAATGTCTCAATTGCACCATCAAAATGTTCGACGCAAAACAACAGGCTTGGTCAAAAAGAATTTCCATTTTATGTAGCGATATTCGGTAAAGTCGCCGTAGTGTACGGTCAGGCAAATTACATCTGTATGAATACCCTCGCTCTATATGATCATGTTGTACGACAATAGACCAACGTACTTGTTTGACTCGTGACGATCAACTGTAATTGTGCTTAGATTGACATTCTGTTTATTATAGCAAAGCTTCTAAACGTAGGAACTGTCATAAACGGTGTGTTGTTAATCGATCGGGAAACTTTGTTAATTACGGTAAAATCATAAAAAATGCCGCAAAATAAATGTTCGACGGGGATTATGGGAAACTTTTGATGAGTAATTTTTTTATCAAATTCTCCCTAAAATTTAGAAAAATTTACATAGAAACCAAAACCAGTGTACTGACATTCTACAACAAAAGTTGTATACTTTTCTCGGCGGCTTCAGCCACAGACAGATGCAGACGACATTTTTAAATAGAGTGTTACACCGGCTGATTTGTCTGTTTTTAATTGAATGATTGAATAATTGATTGGTGCTTTACGCCAGATTCAGTGGTATTTCAGCTACGCTGTGACGTAAAAACTTAAGCAATTTTCACTTTTATACGGTAATATATTTGCTTTTAACAGTATTTAATTTATGTTAGTCTTGATAATAAAGTTTAATATTAACCATGATACCATAGCCGTATTAACCTACGGTCGAGTGAATAGGGTTATGTATATATTCTTATAATATGTTTATTCAAAGAGCAACAGGTAAACACTCATTAAATTCCCTTGAAATACTGCTTACAAACATATAAAAGTTACAACGTTTTTTTTAATATCATAATTTTTTTCTCTCAAATGGATGACACACGGACATCAAATAAATGGATACCGGCAACACCTGGTGTAACATTGATTAAAATAACAGAGTGGTTAAAAATAGAAAACGAAAAGTAAAATGAGTAGAAGATTTTTTTTTTAGCAAAATATTATATGAAATGAATATAATATAAATTTTGTGTTCAATTTTGATTGTAATTGTGCATAATTAATTTAATTAGGTAATGCGATTATCATGTTCTACGTTTGTTATACATTTGTATAAGTCTATTTTGCGTCCATTATTTTTGCATCTCTGTGGTTCGGACGATATTTTTAAGGTGTATGTCATATGGTTTAAATACTTATGTACAGCTATCTATCGAGTATGATCTATCTGACCACGGGGTTACTACATGGGGTTACTACATGTAACATTAAAAGTTTTACGACCTGATATGGATTATGATGAGTAAATGATGCTTGATTATGATGAATAATGGCTAGACAAGTGAGTTCTTGATTACAACTTTGTTGGCCTCAACTAGGCTCAAACAATCTAGAGAATTACACATGAATGAAAGAAAAGAAAAGAACCATGTAACTATAACGATGCATTACTATTTGACTTCATAGCAACAATTAGCACAGCATTCTCCCCCAATTCTTTTCCTGGGAAGAGACTCAACAAAAAACAATAATGTCAGAAGTAAAGGCATAAAATTTAGCAATGGAAAATCTTGTTTTTTAATTTTAAGAAATAACCATAAAAAATAATTCACTAGTTTTTAACAAGAAACAAACAAATGTCATGGTGTTTTATGAAATCACAAGTCATGAAAACAGGATGTCTTAATACTCAGTAACACAAATGTCTTGATATCTAGTTTCTCTGCTTTTTAAGTTGTAAGGTCGTACTCTTTGTTGCTGTGTCTGAATTTCAGATACTGAATCTTCAATCAAGGGAGGTTCATTATCCTCAATATTGTTTGGCATCTGTAGTTCAGAGTTTTCAGGCAATGACTGTTCGATATCATTACTTTCAGCTTCGGCGTCAGCCATAGGTTGTTGTTGAGTTTGTGAGATTTCCAAGTTTTGCTCATTTGGTGTAGCGGTTGGAGCAAGATGTCGAACAGAGACTGTGGACTCTCTCCCATCCGATAGGCGAACGTGAGCATATTGAGGATTACATTCCAAGAGTTCCACTTCCTCAACCAGAGGATCATACTTTGAATTACGTACATTTCTCTTCATTAAAACCGCTCCAGGAACTGCAAGCCATGAGGGCAAAGTAGTGCCTGATGATGATTTCCGATTGTAGGAAAAGAGCCTTTCATGGGGGGTTGTGTTTGTGGCAGTACACAATAGAGATCTAATGGCATGCAAGGATTCTTGAAGAACTTGCTCCCATTGATTAGTTGGTAGATTATGAGATTTGAGGGCAAGGTTAATAGTTTTCCAAAGAGTTCCATTCAGGCGCTCTACCTGCCCATTACCTTGAGGGTTATAAGCACTACTCCTACTGGAAGCTATGCCTTTGCTATGAAGAAAGTGCTTTATTTCCTCAGACATAAAAGAAGATCCTCGATCAGAGTGAACAAAAGATGGCATTCCAAATAAAGAAAAGAGTTGGACTAAACAATTTATGACAGTTGAAGACGTCATATCTGAGCAAGCGAAGGCAAAAGGGAACCTTGAGTATTCATCAATAATGGTAAGCAAGTACTTATTGCGTGAGCATGAAGGAAGAGGTCCCTTAAAATCCATACTTAATCTTTCGAAGGGTTGGGTTGCCTTAATTAATGTTCCTTGAAATTTGCAAAACCTTGGTTTGAGTTCAGCACATGTTTCACACTTGGCTGTCATTCTTTTGATTTCTTCAACAGAGAAAGGCAGGTTTTTGGATCGTACAAAGTGAACCATTCTGGATATGCCAGGGTGGCACAGATTTTGATGGAGCTGCTCTAAATTCTGATTAGCTGTTGCTGAGGTTATTGCTGAGCATCTTGACAGTGTGTCAGGTCCTTTATTATCTTTCCCAGGACGATAAACAATGTCATATTTAAAAGTTGACAATTCTAACCTCCATCTTAAAATCTTCTCATTCTTAACTTTACCCTTATGTCTATTGTCAAACATGAAGGCAACTGATCGCTGATCAGTAATAAGTTGAAAGTTAGTCCCAAGCAAATAATGTCTCCACTTTCGCAAAGATTCTACAATAGCATATGCTTCCTTCTCAATAGAGGAATGATGTTTTTCACTGGCATTCAATGTTCTGGAAAAGAAGGCTATGGGCCTCCCATTCTGATTAAGAGTGGCAGCAATTGCCATATCAGAGGCATCCGTCTCTACGATTAAAGGTTGCTTGGGATCATATGTTAGTAGAGCCGCATCCTCTAGTTCTTTCTTGAGCTGGTAGAAGCAAGTCTTCACATTTTCAGGTAATGGAAATGACTTATTGTGTATGAGGGGATGAGCTTTCTCTGAAAACTTAGATATCCATTGAGAATAGTAGGCGAACATTCCCACTACCCTCTCTTGAGACTTGTAATCATGGGGAGGTGCCATTTCTTTGAGTGGTTTAAGTCTGTCAGGGTCAGGTTTGATTTCTCCCTGTTTTACTTCGTACCCCAGAAGTTGAATAACAGGTGATGATAGGATACTTTTACTATCATTAAATGTAATCCCATATTTCTGTGCAGCTTGGAGGAATTTTGCTAAATTCTGGTCATGCTCCTGCTTATTCCTGCCACACACTGTGACATTATCTACATATGCAAATGTGTCCTTGATACTTTCTTGTGAAATAACATTGTCGATAGTTCGCTGGAAACAGGAAACCCCATTTGTTACTCCAAATGGGATTCTTTTAAACTGGTACAGATTCCCATTAGCTTCGAATGCTGTAAATAGTCTCTCTTCATCTTTGATTGGTATCTGGTGGTAAGCACTTTGTAAATCAAGAGTACTGTATAATTCGTATTGAGATATCTTCTCAATAAGGTCATCAACTCTTTTCTGTGGGTAAGCATCCAAGTATGTAAATTTATTGATAGTTTGACTATAATCAACAACCATTCTCTTTTTGTGACGCTCATTAGTAGTGAGTAGTACTTGAGCCCTCCACGGTGATTTTGATGGCTCTATGATGTCTTCTTTAATGAGTCGTTCTACTTCTGCTGCAATAAATTTGTTATCAGCTGGAGTATGGCGTCGAGACTTAGTAGCTATTGGTTTCCAGCCTTCCATCAGGTTTCCGAAGAGAGTTGGCTCCTCAACTTTTGCAGCAGCCATGTTGCATAAAGAAAAGGGTTCTCTAATGCCATTGAATGGAATTTCCACCTTTTCATGCTGATTTAGAAAATCATGTCCCAGTATCACCTCAGTACACAAATTAGGCAATATTGACAATTTCATTTCACGATAATGAAACTTTTTATATGTCAAGGATACCAGAACATGACCCATCGTTTCTCTGGTTAGATCTCCAGTAGCCATTGCAATTTTGTTTCGGGACTGGATGACTTTTAACTTCCGTTCTCGAACAATTTCAGCGCTTACAAAGCTTTCAGAGCTTCCGGTATCAATAAGCGCTTTTGTCGGCTTATTGTCCATATTAATACCAACAATGGTTTTAGACAAACTTCCTGGGGTAGTAGAGGCCAGGACTGATAAAACATGTGTTGATGCAGCTCGTTTTTGATTTTGACTAGATAAACAAACTTTCATGAAATGTCCTTTTTTATTACACTGTTTACAAATTGCTTCTCTGGCAGGACATTTTGGACGAGGATGTCTTGAGTACCCGCAGAAAAAGCATTTTGAGTTTACAGCTGCAGCACTTGTAGCATTGGGGTCTACATGATCAGGTTGATCGAGGGGATTAGGAGGAGCTGGTGCCACTACTGAAGCTGAGAAAGAGGAAGGTTGGTATGACTGGCTTTGCTTTTCTGCCATTTCAAGGGACCTTGCATTATCAAAAGCTGTCTGGAGATCAAGAGTTTTGCTCTCTAAAAGCCTTTGGCGAATTTGATTAGACTGAAGTCCACTGATGAACGCATCCCTTATTGAGTCATCTCGATGTTGCTCAGCAGTGACAGCTATGAAGTTACAGTCTTTCGAAAGGCCTTTAAGCTTTTGTAAAAATTGGTCGAGTGGTTGACCTGGCTCCTGTTTACACGTTGATAGCAGGTGTCGCGCAAAGATTTCATTTTTGGGTTTCACATATAGTGCCTGCAGAGTATCTATAGCTTGGTCATATGAACTGCATTCAGCAATAAATTCATACACTGAAGGAGCTACATAGTTGATGAGCGTGCTTAGTTTGTCTGGATTACGCTCTTGAAGGCTGTCAAGGAAGTTATTAAAGGTACGATGCCAGTGATTCCATTGCCTAGATGAACCAGTAGTGCTTGGATCTGTATCAAACTTCTCGGGGCGTAGAAACCTTTCCATCTTTGTTTTCTTCTACATTTGTAGATTGTTTGATTGATATAAATTATGATGAGTATATGATACTTAATTATGATGAATGATGGCTAGACAAGTGAGTTCTTGCTTTATTGGCCTGAACTAGGCTCAAACAATCTAGAGAAATACACATGATAACTGTAATGAAAGAAAAGAAAAGAACCATGTAAGAACAACAATCATGCATTACTATTAGACATGTTAGACTATGCAAAAAACAATAATCATGCATTACAATTATCACAACAGAATCCATTTTTTAACAATAGTCAATGATCATTCTTAATATAAGTTAAACGATTACTGCAAATAACACATATTGTAATGTAAAACACTGTGATTGGAAGGAATACATGTATTATTACACTGAATAGTACAGTAGATGGGGCCACTTCACAAAATGTTGTACGACAAAAAATATTGTACGATATCTTAGCTGCTATGATGTCAGGCAATGAGGGTATCATGGCGTCGTAGCAACTAAGATACCTTACGATATTTTGTGTCATACAACATTTTGTGAAAGAGGCCCTTGGATCTATAACGAAAGGCCTCTATAACTAGCAGTCCTGTGCAGCTGTGCTCTAATGTTTTCTGGCATTAACTAAAACTTGGTCCACTAAAATTTTTCAGATTACTTATCATTTGCATTTGTCAGTGCTTTGCTGATTTTTTAAATACAAAAATGTGCATTTATGAAAAATAAAGCAAAATTGCTTTAAAATACAAACTTCGTTTGATGATCGGATTGACAAAATGAGTAGAAAAATGCAATTTAAGACGCAGTACAGTACAAACAATTTGGGAAACCAATAAATCAGTCCTCCTTAAAGGATTTTGCATAAACCATGACAAGCCCTGGTTTGCTCGTTCTTCCCAACAGCACAGGCCTGGCTATTGGACCCTCTACTATCATGTATTATATTCTGTATTGGGCTATGGTCAGTATGGGAACGCAAAATGTTGGCATCTAATTAAACCTTACTTTAGCAATTTTCTCTGACTGGTTAACATTAACTATTGTGAAAAGGTGATCAGCGAGAGCTTTTCACCTTTCATAGTTTTGAATCAACTGTCGTTAAATTGTTATAGCGCCTTTTTTGTAACTCAACTCAAAATGTAAACGATGAAAAGCTGTCTCGCTAAGGTAGGCCTAAAGGTTTAAAGATACATACTCTCTCAAAATTTGCTTTTTCAGTAAATTCAGACAGCAACGATTTTAAGTGGTGTCAAAGTTAGTTCATAAACTAAAA
>JAVFBY010320307.1:0-10150 GCA_034781015.1 Tonicella lineata
TCCCTCTGCCAGGGACAACCTATTTCAAGTTTTATTTTAGTTTCAGGCAACGTAGTTCAGATCAACATTCATGACTGGTAATGCAATTTTACTCCAGTACTGTCAGTGTGTGTGTACACAAACATATTACTCTTAGGGACTGTATCCAGTTATCGTGCGTTTTGTCATCGGTCGTTTATTCTGTAAACGACGAGCAACACGACGATTGGTGTTGAGAGCGTGTATTTGTGTCCATTGATGCGTGACTCTCATATTCCATTTTTTCCTCACTACAACAATGTAAAAGTGACAGAGATCTTTCTGTCTGCTGTTAATCGTGCTGGAGATTGCCAAAGTCAGAGACGGAATGTATGTATTGGCACCTCGCGACAGCTGGCTCAGCTGTGAAAAAAACGCTGGGTGTAGAGCCGCATCGGTCGTTTTTTTCTCTAAAAGACGATAGAAGCATCAAACGATTACTGGATACGGTCCCTAACATAACTGCAAAACGCGGTTTTCGTTTTTCACGTGCAAGGAAAAATGTCCGGTTTAAATGGCGACATTCGTGTTACATCCGAGGTCATGTGCACCGGACATTCGAGGAATTCCGAGTAAACTTTTCCAGTTTGATTATCCAAGGGGCAAACATATTGGCCCGTATTATTTAATGATCGCGTTTGTTGTGCTAAGCGGCAAAGCAGATTAGCCCAGATAAATGGTCGCCTGTCTTGTTCCATACGACAAAAACGATAAGTCCAGATTATTGGTCGAATTTGTTGTACACAGTATTCATTCATTTTGTTATGGGGTAGCCTGCCAGATTAGCTTATTTTTTCCTTGTCATTCATAACATGATAATTCAAAGAGTTGCCAAGAAGAAAATACAAAGAATGTCAATTTTCTCTTGTTTTTAGTACAATGTATTTTCTGATTTCTAAGGATATCCAGGGGTGAAAGGAGCTACAGGCGTTGGACTACCCGGTGAGATCAATTATTTTATTAGTTATATGCATGTGAAATATCAGAATTGGCTTTAATGAGAAAAGTGATATTTCACTGAAGCGAGATAACGCTTGTGTTTTTTCAAACCTAATTGTGTCTCGTCATATGCATTAGTTTTGTAATTGTAATGTAATTTCATGACGCAATACACATGTGTCATAATTTGACGTAATGTTTCGAATAATGTCATCCTTCTTGACGTTACGCTCCGAAGAACGTCATGCTAATGAGAACTTGCCTGATTTGAAAAGGTCATTGGAAATGTGACAACGCACGGTAATTTGCGTATTTATTTTAGATATAAATAATACAAAGAATATTACACAGTGAGGTATGAATACCATAATGTTGCTCTCGTGGATGGTGGAAGCGATAAATCACTCAACGCTTCGCGTCTCGTTTATTATCACTTTCACTACTCAATCGAGCAATATGTATGGTATTCACACTTCACTGAGTAATATCCCCTATACAATCCCTTTCGATTTAAATAATGTGTCCAAATCATAAATACTTAGTGCAATCTAAAAAAATCTCAAGTTCACCTAAAAGCTACCCATCAGAATTTGTATGACCTAATTAAGTATTTACGTGTATAAAGTTATTGACTTCTCGGGTTGTAACTCACCCATGACAACATGACAACTTATAGGACATTGACAACTTGTCTCTGGGAGTTAATAAAGAACATGCTGCTTTGTCGTTTTAGACTTCCCTGTGCCAGTGGGATTCACTTTCTCAAATATATGTATTTCTCTACATTTAAATAAATATGTATATATAATATATTTCCAAACTATATCGCACTGGCACAGGGATGCCGATTATTTAAAATCGACAAATCGTACTGTTCTTGATTAATTATCGAAGTTCTCAGTGGATTAGAAACTCGAGTTGTCGTAGGTAGGTAACATCTCGAATATAATATATGTATATATTTTCGCTTAATACAGTTTTACATGTATATCCGAACGTTTCATTTAGTTTTAAAATACTAAAAAAAGCATTGTGGTACAGTAAAACAGTGCATATTTAAAACAGTTTAAAGACAAACACAAAATATTTTCTTTTCTGATTTGTTTTTTACTTTTGGGGTTTATAATACGGCTGAAAGCTGTTTTTTTTTATTTTGGAGGGAATATTTAAAGCAGACCTACCTTACGTAATACCTTTCATAGTTCGTATTGAGAACGGAATCGAAACAAGAGTATAACGTTTTGTCCGAAATTGTTTCTTAGAAGATTGTATATACCCAATTAGATAATATCAAAGATGGGTGGTTGGGAGTTGGAGGGGCATCATGAAGTAGATTTTTGGGGACAGCCGTCTTATAGGTGAAATATCCCTGAGTACGGCGTTTACCACCAACCAATCAATCACTCAATCAATCTAGTCTGCTCTTCTCAAACCTAATTTAATACACATTTTCTGAGGTTTCTTTTCTAAACAATGCATTTGCTGATTTATCAGGGCCGAAAGGAATGAAAGGATATATGGGCCGTGATGGAGTTGATGGACAACCTGATGAGACATTATCTTAATTATTTTTAATTTAAATGTTGTGTCTTCCATATATGGAACAGACTAATAATAGTAATAATAATGTGGGCAACTACAATTGGGAATTTTCGAGCTTTCTGTTAGTCAGCCCATGGCATATTTTAATGACTATCATATTTAAAATGAATTTGTTTGAAAAAGTTATCATTTTCTGTAAATGTATGGAACAGAAGCATTATAATAATGCGGGCAACACAAATATGGGCTTTTCCAGCGTTGGACTGGAATTCTATATTTATCTGTCAAGAACAATACAGAATTATCAAGCCTAAATTTATTCCAGCATTATTTATTACCATTCTACATCGAGATAGTGTATGTATGAGGGATATAATTATCAGCCTGATTGCTGCTTAAATCATCTATAAAATACTGAGATACTTTTCTAGCTCTTCTCACCAAAAATATACGCTGCATTTTTCGAGGCTTATTTCCTGAAGATCAATATTTATATCACCGAATAAATTAGTTTAGGTAATAGAATAGAGCTTCAACTAAAAAACTGTGCCTCATTTTTTAATTTTTGCTAAGAACCATTTTAGCAGAAATGCAACCTTAGTTAAGCGTTAAAAACACAAAAAATGTTTCGGGGCAAATTGAAATACGACAATTTTTTTTAAATTTGAGGCACAGGTTTTATAACACACACTGTGTTCTGTATTATGAATAAAATTTAACGTTTCTATGATAAGCAGTAAAAGACAAATGCCTTAAAAGGCCAATTAAAGCTTCAGGGGTAATTGCAACGGCTATTTAGCTCTTTAAACGGGATGCCTTTAACGCCAAATATTCCCCTTAATCCTTAACTCCTATTCAAAAGCCGGAATATACCAATTGGAAAGCTCAATTGTAATCTCAAATTTAACCTTTTCTAATAGGAATTTTGATACGATTTTGTAGCATGGCTAAAGTTTGAAAACAAGACTTTGATTTTAGGAAGAAACAAAAGTTCGTCGATTCAGAGCCAGAGGGGTCCAGCAAGATTTTAATAGTTACAACAAGCACATATGAGAGTCGCTGTAAGAGTTATCGTTCGTGCCACCTTCATTTTATCTCTGATAGATTAAACAGATTCTTGTTGGGAACCTATTTCCATGATAAAATGCCATGCTTTTTAATTATCTTAGCATTCGTTTTTGTTCTCGACGGCATAGGAAATTACACATTGGCTGATACTACTTGTTAGCCGTTAGTAGTGTTTAAAGAGGAAGGCACGAACCACGACTTTGGTATAGATTGTATAGAATCACCTGCTCCACACACGGATGTTTTTACAACATCGCGCTCGTTGCTCAGTAATCGTGCTGGGTATGTAATAACGGTTTGAATCATGTATTAAATACAATCTGAGATACGTTTCTCGTCTGATCTTCTTTATCTATGTAAACATATTTTACAGGTCAATATATTGTCAACATAATTTGAGTCTTTATATCTTGTTCACTTAGATGGTAGTGATATATCACAAAAACAAAAACATAACTATATCAGAGTTTGTATAATTTACTACAGTAGTACAGTTGACAAATGTATTTGTTTTTCATTCGAATATGTTTAACCATAGAGACCATCGTTTACGAAATGATTCTTTTTTACATTCAGTATAATAGATATATTTTTCTTGAGAGTAGTAGTATTTTAGTATGTCTTTAAAACTTATTATATTTGGATCCTTTTCATTAACTCTACATCCATATATATATATTTTTCGCTAGAAGCAGAGTTGTATTTAATAAGTCATCACAAAGTGTAAGCCCAATTAGAATCTTAGAAATATTACAAGGATTTGATGCATTTTTAAATAACCAGTTTGAAAGTTTTCCGCAGAAGTTATTAACATTTGTAGGCCTATATTTCAAGTAGATGTATTCAAACTTCATTTAAGCATCTGCGACATTTGTCGCTATCTTTAACGTTTATTTTAAAAAGAAATGACTTGGTTGCTATAAATATTCTTTTAACTATTCAATATTGCAAGGTTTTAGACGCCGCAGGTCTCTTGGAGAGCTTTCCTTCTTGTTATGGTTGATTTTTTTTCTTGGTAAAACATCACGTGACGTCAAAGATAACACGCTGCAGGCTAGCAGTCTGTATAGATGGCAATTAAGTTACACGAGACAGTGCGTGGAAAGCCAATATTCCATGTAAATTTGTGTGAATGTGTATAGTTTGACATTCTATTTATTATTTTTTGATAATCTAATCACAATAACATTTGATAGCAAACATTTTAAAACTTTGAATTACTATGTTGTCGTACGACATCGTCATGTAAGCTCGGCGCATTCTTACAACAGTAATTCGCCGATTAACGACCGCATAATTTGGCACTATATAAAATTGACCAAGCCGGTTATATACCGGCGAAGGCTTTAATAAAATGTGTGGATTAGTGTCATCTGAGCTGCCTAAATTGAGGCGGATTATGCATCCTGAATCACGCACAACATACTGTAAGGCATAGCAGCCTAGACGGCAATACAAAGATGGCGTAAGCAGCCTGCCGAAATTGGTACTGTCTCGCGCATACCGCCTGGAAGAGGCTGTGAACAGATGATCATAACCAATTCTTCCATGTTATAGTGTATCGTAATGATGGGGAAGATAAGTGCTTACAGCAGGACGGGATTCGTTCTCTATTAAACGGTAAGTCTTACTTGAAGGATTTGTTATATCCCAGTATATATACCATATAGTAAAGCATAGTTATAACTCCGAAGCAAGATAACGAATTCATTTTGACTCAACGTTTCGGTGTATTAATCAAGCCATCTTGTTACTATGCTTTACTACGTGTATCTAAAACTGCTCAGTGATAGTCATAATATCCAGTTCCATAATTATATTATCCTTTGGCCCTGTAAGTCAAAGCTCTCTGGTTCGATCCCCGGTGGAGGCATGTCACATTTTCTTTCTCTGCATTTCTAAAAATAGAGTAGGCCCTAGCCTACATTAAACGCTATTTCCACAAGCCCTGTACACTAGTATTCGGTTACTCGCTGACTCTTTCGGCAGTCGATAAGGGTGTCTGTCTTTCAGCTTAACGATAACCCATTTGTGGACCAAATAAGCGAACCACAGATTCGACATGCTTCGTTCAGGCTAACTTAGCATTTTCTGAATTAAACAGGCTTTACCGCCATAAAAAGTCAATCGTGCACCTAACACTATACCGCAGACTTGATGCCAAAAATCGCTAGAAACAAATTAAACAGGGTTTTCTATATTTGTCTAGAATGACCCAAAGTATAATGTGCGATGTACCGTATTAAAATAATAATAAAATCTGTAGTATCTTTCATGTGACCCGCATTATAGATTTTACAGACTTTATGATTCACATTCTCTATAGGGTGATACTTTTTGAAAACTTATATGTTGGGTCATTCTTGAAAAATATATAGAAAACCCCGGTTTAATTCGTTTCAGTGAATTTTTTGGCTTAAATTCTGCGGTATAGCCTTTCTAATTCGAATGTAATTCAATGTTATTGTAGCCTACTAAACACCATATATTCATGTTAGTGCACAAAATAAATAACCTATACATTTAACTTTTGAGCACAAACCATTGTTTACTACACGTGCTTTTAGGCTGAATGTGTGCTTTAACAGTTTATGTTTCAAACTAGACGCATGAATGAATTTGTTTTTAAAAAGATATATTTGTGTTTGATTTAATATTTGAAATATTTTTTAGAAATAACTAATCAGAACACCACTTTAGGGTCATTTGGTCGCCGTCTTTGTTGTCGTTTTCTAACCTGTTTATCAGGCTATTGTTGTTTACGACAGTTAATACAATATATTTTTACGACAGATAAACACCACTGCGCCGTCTATTAAGTAAATTAGCTATAGAGCAATTTAGAGCATGTTAATCTTGACTATTATGCTCAGATTGACATTTTATTTGTTATATTTTGACAAACTACATGTATACACAATTACACTGGGTTTTTTTTCATAAAAGTGTGGTGATTTACTAGTCGTCTACATTTTAGGGCGAACTGATTTAAAATTAGACATAGACAAATAGTTGTCGCCCGATCGATTACATTTTAAGTAAGTATAAAGCGGAAAAACACATATAAAATCGTGAATTTCGACACGTTAGCTGTACTGGCGCTCTCCACGCAGCGGTATTTTATTTTTAGCGTACATTTACAACAAGATGGATTGTCAATTCGGGCGGGTAGAGTTAAATACTGCACCAGCAGATGAAACGGATGTTTAACATCCCCACTTACCGCTAAATGGGATCGTCAAGGTCGGCATTAAATGACAACCATCTATGCTTCATGCATATAAAACTAAAAATGTATTGTCCGTTGACAAAATATACCTTACTTAAAACCTAACCATAAGTCAGACTTAAAAAAATATTAACTTTATAATTCATTTTTGAAAAAAAAGAAGAAATAGTGAGGCTCGAACTCACGACCAGTCCAATCATTGCCAGTCTAACGCTCTACCACTGTGCTATCAGAGATAAACAAGAAGGAATGCTCTTCAGAGACCTGCAGCGACTATTAGTTATACTGCTATCTCTTAACATTAGCCTATCTCTTAACATTAGGCCTTCCATTGTCACCACCTTAACGCCAAGCTCTCATAGACCTTTAGCTTCGCTGCAGGTTAAAAAATGCTGAATGTCTTGTGTCCTATAGGGCTCAAGTCATATTAGGATCATGTCATATTGACCCCTTGTCCTATAGGGCTCATGGCCCATTGGGCTTAAATCCTACACCCAAACCTGACACAGTAACCAACAGACTGACTTGTCTCAGTAATTGTCTTTATTCCATCTTAGTGACATCATTTCTAAGTTTCAATTATGTTTTGTTTGTTGTATTCACATTGCTTGGTCTAGTACTGATGCCACTATAATTGACCTATATGTTTTGCAGACCGCTTTGTATCTTCAACCATGCCAGCACATAACGAACGGCTTCGTCTTACACATCATCAATTTGGGAGTTTTCCCTAGCCTCCAAAAAACGTTATGTAGCCTGGCCGCTATATAGCAATAGTGTAAACCCATGCCGTGTTTTTTGTTAGAAAATCAATATTCTGGTGTAGTCTGCTGTGCGTTGCCTGACAATATCATTGCAGAAAACAACCCATCAGCTAACATGCCGCCGCTTTCTCCTGCACTGTCAGCCCCAGGGCACCAGCGCCGAGCTCAGTGGTGACAGCAAAATAACGAGAAATCACGCGAGGTGATTATATCTTAAAATATATTTCATATGAGGGGCGCCATTGTTCTTATGTGTAAAAGCTGACAGGCAATTCAAGGGACTATTTTCCTTAAAGAGGTAAAGTGTCACAAGTGGTCAACAAGTCAAGCTGATAGCAAAAAAAACCCAAACGAATAAAAAAAACTCTCCAAACACGATTATCAGGCAGTTCATTCTACAAAATAACCATCACTGAAGAAGATAATACTTGAACACATTTTATTGGGGTGCTCTTGATTCAGACATACCTCAGTGACAAGCCTACATGTAATACATTCTTCACTTTTAATTTGACCCTTGAACTATCTGTTTTACAGCCTCCAATCATCGAGGGGCTTACGTTGCATGGCCGTATCACGTGCAGTAAATGACTTCAAAACATGTCCCGTCAATCCTCAGAGATCTATCTTAATCACGCAGTTCACAGGAGATCTCTCGAGAATCAGACTGAGCAAGGGTCAATACGCATCAGTTCAGACTATACGTGTTTACCCTTGCTCTCACTCGCCCGTACTTTCAGGCTAATTTTTTATTGGATAAAAGCAGAGCTGAGTTACCAACCAGAGGACGGTTTACAAAACACTCCTGTTTGTCATATTACATCACTCACAGTATCTATTTTTAGAATCATGGGTCTGTAAATTGTGAATTGCTTCACTTCTTACCGTAATAAAGAAAAAGAATCAATGATAGTTTAATTATTTTATATGTCCTTGCAACTTATCATACAGTTTTGATTTCTTCGATGCCATCGCTCGTACAGCGCTTTGCACCACTTGACTTTTGTTTATGGTTGATAGTGATACAAACAGCTTTTCCTCTACCAATGATGGCAAGGTAGGAAATTAAGTAAGGTCAACGCCGATCTTATTTTACAGCTTGCCTTGGAAAGATGACGCCCTATGGCCAGCCGTTTTAATATTTATTCCTTATTTGATGATATCATCAATTCTTTAATGATATCATCAAAACAATAAATGATATCATCAATTCAATTGATGATATCATCAATTGTATTGATGATATCATTAATTAAATTAATGATATCATCAAATCGGGGTATTTGATGATATCAACAATTGATTTGATGATATCATTAATAGAATTAGTGATATGTGCTGAACATTTAAGGATATGTAACAAAGAAACGATTTAATGATATCATCAATTGAATTATTGATATGTTCTAAGATGGCGGCTGTAGGGTGTCACAATGAATGCTCCCTTTTGCGCTGTGTAATCGTTATAACATGTAAAGATGGAAGCCACACAGGACACCAAGCACAAAATGGATCGTTATTTCCGATTTATTTATTCATTTGGAGTATTTCTTTATAAAGCAAAGTCAAGTTTCAAGTTTAAATTAATTACAAGCAGAACAAAATCACGTGGGAAAATTTAACAACCTTTTTAGAAATTTTAGCATGGGAATAAATTCAAGGGTCATTTAATCAGTCTTTTTTGTTGCATCATTCATTGATGGAAACACATTTCTGGTTTGAATTTTGTTTTAAAAAATATGTACAAACGACAGGTTAATATTCTAATCCAAAAGTGTATGTTCGTGAGAATGATAGGCCTACTGTCAGAGCGGATATATTTGGACTAGAGAGCATACAGGTCTTTAATATAGGTTGTGATATCTGGACGAGGAGTGTCGGCCTTTTAGGTCATCTTTATTTACGGTAGGTAATATAAACAGTAAACTGATACCATGAATTGAGGGTCATATGGTGGCAAGACTCGCCAGTCCAATACATCTACATATGTTAGCCATAGGCGTTTACAAGCTACTGTGTAGCCTACTTATTTGCCTCTGATATTTTCTGCGAACTCAAATTCACCCTTCAATGAAAACTTCGCCTGATTATTTCCACTAAACTATCAGCCGTAAAATCATTTAAAATCTCCACGATCTTCCGCGACAGGTCGAATTGAATTCATTGCAGACGCATCTTAATATAAGACCACACGGTCAGAAGTTGTGCTCGTTCACCATGTCAGATTTTACCGCCACTAAGATCATAAAATGTACCAAATGTTACCCTACCCAGGAGGGTTCTTCTTGGGGAGGATTCATTAATATGTTGTTTCGTCAGTCCGCCATCTGAGAACATAGTATCATCAATTCATTTGATGATATCATCAATTCATTTAATGATATCATTAATATAATTGATGATATCATCAAATGAATTGTTGATATGTTATAAACAAACCGATTTAATAATATCATCAATACAATTATTGATATCATCAATAGAATTGTTGATATGATCAATTCTATTGTTGTTATCATTAATACATTTGATGATATCATCAATTCTATTAATGATATCATTAATGATTTGATGATATCATCAATTCATT
>JAVFBY010320418.1:0-10150 GCA_034781015.1 Tonicella lineata
TGGAAATTTAATAAGCATTCATTTGGAACGGGTTTGAATCACGTGATGGCTCTAACTCCAGCTAGTTTACGCCTAATTCGACAGTAACATCGATTCTTGTGCAAATATTTTGTGAAGTAGAAGAATCATACAGGGTATAAATGTAAATCTTCTCACAGTGGAACATTGGCATCTAAACAGGACATCCTACGTAGACCTACAGTTGTATGTGAAGTCACAGACCGGAACTAAAAGATACACAAAATATGGATAGTGTATATTTGTTTCTATTTAACAATTAATACCTGACATTTCTATTTATTGAATACAAACATTCACCTTATTTATTTGTATCATTGGGGTTTAACGCCGTGTTCAGGGTGATTTCACCTACCTGGGGGCGTGCGGCAGCCCATCGTGTGAAGGGAACCACCCTTCACGCCAATGATAACCTAAAAGGCGAAACAAGACAAGCGCAGGACACACAAAAAAGATACACCACCAACAATCTATTTCCTGATACCCTTAGCTCAACGATCCAAGAGGGAGCTTCGATCCATCCTCCCGCTTCAGGTATAGGCAATATCTAGTTAGGGATACATAAAATATACATAACATTTTTTGTTTTAAAATAGCATCCATTTGTATGAATTCATGTTGGTTGTTTTCATTTTGATGGTTACGAAAATCGTAACAAGCAATGATGCTGAACATCAATTACCAAAATCCATTTAGATCGGAGAAAAGCATGTACGCTAAGTTTTCTCTGTGTAAACACCCGTGTCTTTGGGTCGATAAATCGTTGCATGTCACTCTCGATGCGGCACTAATTTAAGCCTTAACACGTTGTTGGAATCTTGACATTTTTACTCTAAATGATGGTGTATGTAGTTCTAAGCCTTCAGTGCCGTCCATACGCCATGACCAATAAAAAACAACATGTACAAACGTCTAAAAAACAAGGTAATATTTCTTGTCTTATCAAATCGTGATGCCATACAACAATGTCAGCCGGGGAAAGATCTTCTTGAAAATTAACCTGTTATTTAAAGGCCTCACATTCGTTGTAGAAAAGCTATATAATTATGTAGCCTACATTCTCAATACAGTGACACTTTTTTGTTGTGTTTTTTTTTATTATTAAATATCACTGGTGACGTGTGACAGAAGCTACCCATGACGCCACTGATGAGAGACAAAAATATATGTTCCAATTAGCAGTTGCCGGTAGACAATTAAACTTGTCTACTTTAGTCTGCATGAGCAGCCTTGTAGAAAACCTCAACGCTCTATCAAATCAACTGTAGTGAACTCGCACGATCGGAGGCGCTAATGTTGCGCCATTGCTAGAATTGTTTTGATGGCTTCATTCAATGGAGCTATAAACCACAAACCTGAATAGTTTACGGGTTCAAATCCATAACCGATTTTTTAAAACGACTTATATTCCCAGGCGCCTTGTTGAATGACGACAAAAAACGCGTCTGTTGTGGCGCATTCACATTATTCAACACAACAGCTGGGAATAGGTCTCGACGCAGAAAGTCGTTTTTAAAAATCGGTAAGGGATTTGAACCCGTAAACTAGTTGGGTATGTGGCTTGTAGCTTCTAAGGAAGTGAATGAAGCCATCAAAAAAAATCTAACGATGGTGCAACATTAGTGCCTCCGAATAAGCCAGTTTACTTCAGTTGTTTGGTAGACCGTTATCCTTGTCTACGCGGCTCGCATGCATGCTAAAGTAGACAAGTTGAATTGTCTAGCCTCCACCATATGTGCGAGAGTCACTATTTAGCGCTAGATACATATAGCTTAGGTGCGACATCTTTGTTGATAATGCGTGTATTTTGTGACTATTGATGCCATAATTAGAGAGACATCTTCCTACACATGTATTGAGATCAGGCGGAATTGAATATCAGCCAGTCTAATCGATTTTATCACGCGAACAAAATTATTTCTATTTAGCTGTCAATCAAAAACAGAACCGGAAGTTGGTCGATATGGTTCCTCAACAATCCAAGTATCCGGCCATTTCTATTAAATCTCTTATAGGGTCAGTCAAAACAAGTAGAGCATGTATTCCACTCTATAGATAGAATAATTGGATAGACTTCTTCTTATAAATGCTTTGATATCTTCGTTTATTTGAATTCGAGCAAGTTCGATCGATTTCCTCAGGTGGTTATAATCGTCCCATTCAGCTGTCGATCACAAACAGCACAGGAGTTAGCTAAATATGGATCCCGTAGTATCCCGAGGTTTGTTAACGACAAACGAAATAACCTTGCCGCCTAGCTGAAGATTTTGCTTTGTCATGGTTATTAAGTTCAACCGGAGAGTCGCCAGACTAGTCCCTGGTAACCGATGGAGCGCGTGCACACGTTATCAGCACACATGCATAATTTCCCTCTCATCAATGTAGCCAATGTCATATAAAAACAATATCCGGCTTTCCTTGGGCAAAGTCACAACTGTATGGTTGTGGTGATACTTTTTTTTATATCACCCCTAAATATCATTCTCACAATTGTCTGGTGAATGTGCTTCCATGTCGTGATGCCTTTTTTTCTATAAGGTGCACAACCAGTTCCGGAAAAAATGCGAAGTTACTCTGGATCAATCCAAATCCAGCGGACCGCTACATTAACCGACAACTGTGTCAGCATAGCAACACTTACAGGTATTTTATTTCCCAAACAAGAGGTAATAAACAGAACGCTTCGCTTTTTGTGGAAGGTGTTAACTTTCCTTACTTGGCTGTAAAATAAATGGGCAATGCTCTGTGTATTATAAAGGTTGTCTTCAAAGCCACTTAATGTTCACGTGAGATTTACTCAGAGACCTTTAAGAACTAGCTCGAGCCTTAAAGGACAAGTCCAGCGTTTTTCAACCTCAACTTATTATTTTTAACGTTTATTATGAAAGACGTTCAAGCATGTGACATTGGGAACCAATAAAGCATATAGCAATTAATTTGTTAATTTTAAAGCCGGCAGTGACGTCAAAAATCGCCGAGACGGTAAGGTACATGGCTGTGATTGTACGTCTCCCTGTGGATGCATCTACACCTAAAACGAAACAGCAACAACATAACAGATAAAGTGTGCAGAGAAGATACACGAAGGCATTCATGACTGGACGCGTATATAAGATATATACATTATCGGCGATTTTGGATGTCACTTTCGGCTTTTAATTAACAAATTAACGGTTATGCTTTATCGGTTCCCAATATCAAGCTCTTTATTTATTACAAAATAAACCTTAAAAAGAATAAGTTTAGGTTGAAAAATGCTGGATTTAATACTTAGCCATGTAAAAGCAAATCTGGTTGAATTAGACGGCGAGTTACTCTAGTGATTTTACATGTCGAGTTTTGACGGGATTTCTTGTGAAAGTGACACAAATTGTGTTTCTAAGAAAACAGTAAAATACAGCAGTGCACAGAGGTAAAATAAATAATGTATATTTTGCTATTAGTATAATTCATCAGTTGTCTCCCTTGTCCTTAAATGGCGCATATATACATGAGAGTCCCGATCTATCGATTAAATTGTAAAATGGTACAAGGAAGAAGGTGTGACGTCATCGGTTAAGGCCAAACGTATTTATATACGCAAGATTGACTAAAAAAATCAGTAGGGATATAGCTCAGCAAGATAAAGCGCTGGACTTTGTGTGGGCTTAACGTTTTGAGGACGCGGGTTCGAATACCCGCGAAACCGTTATTTTTTTCCTGGTATTTTTTGTTATTGTCCAGGGTTCGGACTTAGGGTTTATTATAATTAAGTGACATTTTTTTTTTTTTTCGTTTAAATTATGTTTTATTCGTGTTTGACATTAGCATTGAGGTAACCTGTCATTCTACCGCGTATCCGTTTACACTAACTCATTATTAGCTATCCTATCTAGCGTGTTAGCAAGCTTAGGGGCTATATCTCTTCTAAGAATTTTCCAAGCCCGAGTTCCCTGACACTTACAGGCTATTTATTTTAAATTGCCTACTTTAAAAATGTCTTTGCTGCGGTAACGTAATTGTATCAATAAAGAAATATCCTTCAAGACAATGTATATAATGCCTGGATGTACATGTGTCCTCTCCTATTCTATACTTAATTGCACTTGCAACATCCAACGAACGTTGTCCTTAAAGGCTAGTATTATTGCCATTGTTAATTCGATGTGTGAAGTTACTTTAAATGTGTTTGTAGACTTCTGGTTGCCATACGGAAATTTTGTTTTAAGCTAAAAAAAAGAACTGCTGGAGACAATAACCTAATGTCTATTAAATGTAATTAAATAATGAAAACGTAAAATATCAATTAAATGTAATCAAATAATGGAGAATTAAAATGTCAATTAAACGAGTGAAATAATGAAGAATTAAAATGTCAATTAAATGTAATGAAATAATGAGGAGAAAAAAAATCGGTTAATGCGATGAATAACGAGTAAAAGAAGTAAAATATCGGTTATTATAAATGTGATGAGATAATGAAGAAGTGAAATGTCAATTAAATGTAATGAAATAATGAATAATTAAAATGTCAATTAAATGTAATGAAATAATGAGGAGAAATAAAAATCTGTTAATGTGATGAATAACGAAGAAATAAAATGTCGGTTAAATGAAATGAAATAATGATGAAGTAAAATGTCGGTTAAATGTAATGAAATAATGAAGAAGTAAGATGTCAATTTAATGTAATCAAATAATGAAGAAGTAAAATGTCGGTTATTATAAATGTGATGAATAGTGAAGAAGTAAAATGTCGGTTATTATAAATGTGATGAAATAATGAAGATGTACAATGTCAATTAAATGTAGTGAAGTAATGAAGAAATAAAATGCCCGTTGATTGTGAGATCTATAGATGGCCGACATAAATTTGTTAGTCTACCAAATGTTCTCAGCTATTATATGTTCTAACGGAGAGTGTTATTTCAGAAAAAAATATATAATGTGAATAAGTTGGCCCTAATTCTATATATTTCGGTCCGAAATATCGTTAAAAATCTATTTAACCACACATGCAGAATTAAGTCATGGCGAAAGTTGTGCTCTATCACTTTCATTTTCTTACATTTCGGTCAATATATGTTTACCTTACTGGAAATCTCCGTAAAGAAGTCGGTTAAGCTGGGCAGCCTGTTCGTCACAGTAACTACGACACAGGTGGCTGTCGCAGCTTGTTGGAACAAATGTGTATCAGGGTCTGTCTAACGAGCTAATAAAATACCCTGTTAAGTAGAGCGAATTCCCGTCATTCCTTAAATGGATTCTAGCGAATTGACGTCAAAAGGACATAAGCTGTCCAAGACATTTGTGTCATCTTACATAATGTCTAGGTTAACTCGCGGAAAGTCCTCAAGGGATTTCTCAGAGATGAACTTATTAGGCCACAAAAGCCTTAAAAGGTTTCACTAACATGTCATGTTCTTCTCATTTGATTAGTGTTAAATCGGATTAGTCTTAGTATCAATCCAGTTAGGAAGTTAGGTTATCTGCATGTATAGAGACCCCTCCAAAGTGAACTTATTGATAATTATAGTGGTCACGACGTAAACTTAAATAACCGTTAATTGATAGAAGAAGATAGTGCCACGAAAGCTGACTAGTTGAGGCTATCTTATCCGCTGTGAACTATATTTTATTTTCTCTAGTGTGGCAATAAACAATTACCTTGAAACTCATCCAAATTGCTATTTTATTTTACTTTTTATCTCATTTGTTGTTTGAAATATGTTTTTATTAATATGGGTTTTATCTTTTTTTACAGTGAACCTATAATAAAATAAAGAATCCATATGGTTTTCCCAGGTTACACAATTTGATTAGAACTTTCGCCGGTATATAACCGAAAGGGTGATAAAGAAGCCTCCTTTTCATTTGATTAAAACCTTCGCCGGTATATAACCGGCTTGGTCACAAAGAATCTCCATTGTATGTAGTGATATGTATCAAATTGGTGCAAACTATGCGGTCGCCAATCGGTGAATTACTGTTGTAAGAATACGCACAGCCTGCATTACAATGTCATAGGACAACAAAGTAATTCAATTGTTTTAAATCTTTACTATATCAAATGTAATTGTACTTAGATTGACACTCTTTTATTATTTTTTTTGACAAACGAAACAATTCACACAGATTTTCAAGGAACGTAAAAAGGGGTTTCCCGACTTACAAATAGTGCACGGGACTTAAAGCTTGACATGTCGCCTATTCGAGAGAAAGTTCTAGTCTGCGTTGAAAAGCTAGATAGTACTTATGGTTACAAAATGTCCCCTTTTATGTAATGATACTCGGTAAATTCCGTAACTTATGCGATCGTGGTCCGGCGAATTAACGGTACATGCAAACGCTAGGCCTACATGATGATGTAGTACGTCAATAGAGCAGTGTGCATCTTTTAATGTTAAATATCAAGAGTAATTGTGCTTAGATCGACTTTATTGTCTTTTGACAAACTATACACATTCACACAGCTTTCCAAGAAAAATGCTTTTCTGTAAAGAGGGCTTCCCTGTGTGGTAAAGGGTGCGCGAAACTGAAGACTTGAAATGTTGCCTATTTATCCCCAAGTTTCAGTCTTCGTTGAAACTCTAGATGGCACTTCAATGGTTACAAAATGGTAATACTTTACTCCAATAAATTAGCATTATTAATTTTCACCTAATTTCACTTGACCTTTAATGCCTACCAACGTATCCAGACGCGGTATTTCTAATTTGAAGAAAGAATTTTATAAACTGAGTAACGTTGACATAATTATGTGTCCTTCAGGCTTTATTACCGAGGGCACCTGTGGCTGTCCGCCTTGGTGTTTAATGGAAATGGCGAGATTTCATGTTGTTTTGTTGCTTGAGTTTTCACTAAATGATTAAGGTGTATTTTATTTTTAAATCAGTTTTAATCGCAAGCTGAAAATTACGGTATTAAATTTTTTAAAGATCGTGTCGTGTAAGATAGATCTAATTATGTATCAATATTTTCCTGATAAAAAGTAACGCTTTTTTAAATCCGAAATAATAGAGATTTAAATAGATGACCGTTCCCTCCGCTCACTGGGCTGACGCGCCATGCATGTAAGCAAAATGTCAGCAATTACAGTGTAGCAACGCCAAACAAACAAAAACTGTATGTTGCATTATAACGTTTGTTTTTATTTCTGTTTGTTGGGGACGGGGGGAGAGGGAGAGAGGAGGAGATGTCTCACTATTTATAAATATCTTCTGTTTTTTTCGTGAAACCGATTTGTTCTTGGTATCTCCCAATATAAAAAGTTTATCTTATTACAGTCGGGGTCATGAGATTGTACTCTTTGTCGTCATTGGTCGTTGCTGGTGGTGTCGGGGTGGCTTCCGAGACCCATTTGTCTGGCACCCTGAATATGTGTAAAATAATCTACGACGTACAACTCCAATCAGACAATACCATATGTCTATTACATTCTAATTGCCTATTTCTACAAATCTTTGGTTTTGCAACAGGATCAGGTGAGCATGTCTCATTAATTGACATAATAGTAAATTAGTTGCGAGGAATCATTTTCTTATTGGAAATGTGATATTGAGAGCTTACATATCTCAACTGTAGACAGATATCATGTAGCTTATTATAATGATGTGAAAGGTCTGTAAGGAAACACATTGCTTTGCGACCTATACTCACAGGTGAAATGTTCTTTTGTTTTTTTCCATCTTTTAATTTGTTTGTCGGTAGTTTGATTCTTTTTATTTTTTTCACTATGTTTGGGTATTGGGGGATGGTTATTATTTGTTATTTGACAATTCTAACATTGTCGAAAAAAAAAAGTCTATTTAGTTACTGTTACATCATCATCAACAACAACAACAAAGGAACCAACAAGAGAGTGAGTAAGATCTAGACCCGGCAATCCCGCACAACATGGGGTAAGAATGTTGGAATACCCACTGAATCGTGCTGACACCCTAAATTATTTTCTTCCGCTCGAGGTATAATAAAACAAAAAAGACAAAACATCGTATATCTCTTTCCTGGTTGTTGTCAGTCTCGCGACAGATCAGGTTTCTTCAACCATTGGGATGGCACACTTTCATTTGAGTGTAACAACCTGAAGTACGGTATAGGACCCAAAATTCCCCCAATCAATCAAAGAAACAAGCAAGCATGCTACACTTACATTCTAATTACCAGGTGACCCGGCGCTATACCTCTTCCATTGTTATTATAAGTAAATAATAAAGACTGAATCCCTTTCATCCCATTAAATCCCTTTCATACTGTCGTCGAACCGTGACGGCTCGAAACCCAATATATATAATTATATATATATATATATATATGTCTTAATTAATAAGTATTTGAGCGTTCAAACAGGTCAAATTGTAAAACACGTATTTAACAAAAGACATGGCTGGTCAACCATCTATATACTCAAGAATGCTATGTTCGGCATACTTTTTTTCTAACCCACTTAATTTTTCGTGTGGAGTTATGTTTAATAGCTATAAATGTATACATAATTGTATATTTTATATCTCTTTTTTGCGTTAAAATAAGTAAAAGAAATTGTATTGTAACAACGTTTTACACAATATGAGCGTATGCTTAACGTGTATTTAGACAATACAAATTATTATTAAACAAAATCATTTTCTAATGACATGCAGCTGTGGTATTTAGAGTTTACATTATGTCGACTTTACACAGATATATAGCTTATTCTAATGATGAGTTGCAGGGGTCGGTTATAAAAGTAATGAAACACTTTGTCTTACTAACTGTGTACTCGCAGGTCCTCGTTTAATAACACATTTTGGGGTGATTAAGGTTTGACGTCTTACATGACGAACTAACCTTAATTATAATATATATTACATTATTACATTTCTAATGCTGTGTTATAGGTAATCAAGCATAGTCAGTCCTGTATCTTGTCAATAACTATATATATTTTTTTATAAATGCAGAGAAAGAAAATGTGACATGCCTCCACCGGGGATCGAATAGTTGTTGACTTCTCGGGTTTCAACTCACCCATGGCAACTCAAACTTATAGTCCATTGAAAACTTGTTTCTGAGAATTAATAAAGAATATGATGATTTGTTGTTTTTTACTTCCCTGTACCAGTGCGATTTGCTTTCTCAAATATATATATGGACGGAAGTCGCAGGGGCCTTCTGAGACGGGATTTTTATTTTTATTTTCATTTTTTTCTTCAATTTCTTATTGAGAGGGGGTAACAAATTTGTGCATGATTTTATGTAATACCGGATTTATACTATTGCAACTATAAAATAAAAATTAATACATCAGCTTCTAATTGGAAATTGGATATGTTCCAACTTTCCATAAATTGCACTATCGGAAGTGTGTTGCCAACATGTATTGATAGTTTACTGAACGACCATTATGCAATGATTGACTAATTAATATTGGTAATTAGATCGACCCAAAGCAGGAGGCAGGTTCAATAAGTCAGAGCAAATAAGTCTATAATTATGTTTATGCAATATTTTTCTCGGTATATTTGAGTATATATTTTCCGGGATAGAAAACACGTGCACTACGAGATTTGCCAATTAAACCTTGCTAACTTACTGGCCGTGTCATACATGCACCGTGTGGTTTAAGAGTTAAGACATGCCATGACCCGCAAATAAAAAAAGTATCCCAGTGCCGATGCGGTGAAAATGTAGCTATATTGCGCGGACGCGTGTGATCTGGTCAATCAAAACATGTGGCCCGCAAGAAAAACTGTACCAATGAAAACAAGACCGTATATGGAAAAAGATCCACAAGACTCAAACCAGTAAATAGATATATTTATTAAATATGCTGCACATGGTTAGCAGATGAGCTAGAAGCAGTTGTGCCGTGCGGTTTCTCGAAATCGCTAAACCCAGCGGAAAAAACACCAATGGGAACGTTATAGACCATAAAATGGCAAATCTGCTACAATGGTGGACATTGGAGGGGGAGTCGGCTGCCTGAGCAAACGTCATACGGTGTGGATATCATGTTCTCTGACCAAGGATTCCGACGTTTAATGAATTGTTTTTCACTTAACGTCGTTTTTACCTGCGGCGAAGCTATAGAGGTATATGAAAGCTTTGCGTTATGGTGGTGGTGGTGGTGGTGTGTGTGTGTGTGGGGGGGGGGGGGGGGGGGGGGGGGGGG
>JAVFBY010320529.1:0-10150 GCA_034781015.1 Tonicella lineata
GATGATGAACTTTTTAGCTTTTTAGCTTAGAAATGCGAGCTGAAAAGCTCGAAAGCTGGAAGCGTTGTAGAGCTTTTCAGCTTCCAGCTTTCCAAAGTTTGTTTCGGAAGCTAGAAGTGAGAGGCGTTGTCGAGCTTTCGAGCTTTCCATCTTTGAAAATGAATAGCTGGAAGATGAATTGTGAAAAGGGACAAGGACCACTACCCTCACTGTGACTTCATAGTAAACGAGTTACTACGCTCTACCCCTTATAGACGAACCAAAGTCAAGATGTGACAACAGCACTTCTACTGATAACTCTTCAGGTAATAATTTGACAGTAGGTGATTAGACATTTTCTCGGTGTTGTTCAAATGACCCGCGTCCTAATCGCGGGTGTTTAATGCGAATAATTTTCTGTATCCATAACTTTACGGTTGTAGTTTTTAACTTCTTTTAATTGGGGTGAGGGGGGTGACCGGGTGGTGGTAGGGATTGATCAATACATTGCATTGTCGACTGATTGTAAAATATATGTTGCAAACTGTAAACGTTGGTAGCTAAATGGGACAAGAAGTAGTTTTGCTTTTATAATTGATCAACTCTTCTGATCGTTTGTGAAATGGTACTCATATATACTGGCTATTTAATAACACAATGGCAGACAATGTATACTCAATACAACTCAAATGAATAAACATTGCCAGTTATTGCGATTTAACGATATAGGTGACGCTTGCGTATCAGTGGTCAGTCATTTCGGTCGGAGATCGAGCCGTATTGAGATAGTGTTACACATATATCTTTTATTTTGACAGGAACCAGAGTTCTGTGACAGTTGCACACACAGGAGAATGCTAATGCACACAGGTGAAACAAAATCTTAAATTACTTTTTATCATTTCAATTACACGAAAGAACGTCCTAAACCATCAATATTATTTGAAAGGAAACTTATTGTAATATTTAATTTTAAGTTAATTTCAAAAATAGAACCACACAGCAGCTTTATATCCATACATCTAACACTAACACTATTGCACAAAATAAGCAATTGTCTTCTTTAAGATCTAGTGGAAGGTTGGACGTGAGCTTACTGCTGCCCTTATGCTCTCGGAGTTAAGAGGCATCAGGAAGTAGTTTTCTTTTTGTGGTGACGTTTTTGCTTCTTTTTCTGTCTTGTCTTTCATGTTGCCAGAGACGTGAACCTCCGCCCACGTGGCTGGCACGCCGTCATATAGGTGAAATACCCCGGAATGCGGCGTCAAACCCCCAATCAAGCAATCAATCGTCAATCTTTAAGACCTATATGTAATGAAAACTATTTCGCCTATATATCTTATGGTAGATTGTTATTTATAATACACTTTTTGTTTTACTTTCTCTCAGATACATCCGACTTGACTAAATATACCTGAGGCGGTTCGGATATTGACTGAACGGATATATTGCCTGAAATTTAATCTGGTGTACTAAAATATAACTGTAGGCCTACAATAAACATCCTGCTAATGATTATTCTGTTCCTTCTGCATTCTTTATTATTTGCAAACTAATAGTTACGTAGTGTAGTTACGTAGTGTACCTACGTACATTCCCTATGTAGTATTCTATGTCTGGCAAGCACAAGTAGGAAACCAGCATGTTACTGATCAACAAGCGCTTTCTAGCGAGAAATACATGAACATAAAAAAACTCGAAAGGAATATGGCATGATGGGTAAAATCGTCATCAAAATATACATCTATGGCTGTCGCAGAAAAAAATCATTTCATTGTAAATTTGTATTAATTGTATCCAGGCTCTCGTGGTGGGGCGAAAGTTACCCCGACTGGGTGGTAATCGAGGAAGGCTACGTTTGGCAAATATTAGTTGAACCCATAATGCGTCAGTAGACTGCTATATTCAACCGCGCGAAATGAAAGGCCCTCGTGTTTGATACATTATAGAGTCCTCTGATCACCCACAATAGTTATGGCTGGGTTCAAGCTTCTTCTTAAAAGCCTTCTGTTATAAAATAGGATGAGAGTTTTTTTAAAGGTAGGGTGGGATATCTGCCATTGAATTATAAAGGTTTAAGTTGGAATAATACAGTCGCTAATTCCAACTTATGCTGGAAAAGACGTGTGCGTATGTTCTCCATTAGCCTGCAGATTTGATGTTTTGAAGCACTTTCTTGCGACCGATAATGTAGTAACTACCAATGCATGTGCGATAATTGTTTAGTGGATGACACCATAGCGCACTTTTTATTTCATTGTCATCTGTATCATCAACAACGTATACGTTTTTTACCAATCTGTTAACTCTGTGGGCATTACCCGCCCTCCTTTACAGTCTGTTTTAAAGCCACATAAATCTACGAGTAAGATTCTCCTTTTTGTAGCTGTATATATAACTGAATGTCGTAAATTTTAACAAGTTCAGTGTGTTTTGACTGTCGGTTTTTGTTTGTGACTGATCATGTAATTCATGTGTATATTTTCATATATTGATGTCATACTTGAGGCCTACTGTGTTTCTGTGTGTACGCGCTTTGTTTGTCTGTCTGAGTTAATATTTACTCGCCGTGCTTGTCAATATGGCTTTTTATATGAACCGATTGTTTTTTTTGTGTTTTTTTTCTCTCTGTAATATGTCAAGTCAATAAGTGTTTTTCTGCCTGTCAAAGCTAGTCACTATGGGTATCTGTTTGCTCACACCTAGTCACTTTTCCTATACTCTGTTACTGTAGTGTATTGTGTTGTCTGTCACCTTGTTTTTTTGTTTGTTTGTTTTTTGGGTGGTTTTTTTGTTTTTTTCTCTCTTTTTTTAATTTTTATTTTTTTATTTTTTTATAATCAGTTGAGTCAGTGGCGAATAGTAATTGCTAAAATGTACTTTTCAACCGGGAGTATCCATTTTTTTTTGTTTTTGTTTTTGTTTAGAATTCCAATTATGAGACAAACCTTATAGTTATGGCGCACATCATTCATGAGAATGGAGCCGCCAAAGTATGTATGTAAACGACATGATAATTATTTTGAATTGCTAGTTTATGTACAGGAAGAAATCAAAAGGTCCGTTACTCTTTTGAAACGGATTTAGACTAGTAAAGAAGGCTTTAGAGTTAGTCCTTTTTGTAACTGAATTGAATTTCCTCTTGATTTCTTTATGTATATTTTATTCACCATTAAGACAAATGTTTTTGTTTGCCCGTAAAGCACTTGTTTTTGATGTGAACAATTCCAATATAGATTTTAGTTTTAATCCGTCTTATGTTGGCATACGTTTGAAATAAATATGAGAGATTCTTTCCCCGGCCATACACGGCAACATTTTAACTGCTTTTAAGTAGATTAACCGGTTTAGCTTTGGCCCTATTAACGCACACATGGTGAATTTAACCTGGTTTAACATCACCCTCTTCATACGTGGCTGAGAATCAGTTTCATTATTTAAACTAGTTTAAAATGCCTGTGTGAGCGGGTTAGGCTTTGAGCCTAGTCGAATGTCCAGGATGTACAATATAGGCGCAGTCACGCCACAATATAATCACAATGTCGTTGGTAAATTTAAACCAACTAAGCCTTGTCCGGGTGAAAAGTCCGATGTTTAAACTACTTACAGTGGGTTATTACAGCCGGTTTAAACCATGGTCGCTTGAACGGATTTCAAAGCAGGTTATAATTTAAACCAGTTTAAATCTAAACCGGTTTAAAGTTTGGCCGTGTGAACGAGCCTTTCGTTCAAAGCTTTTTTCTCGACATCCTCTGAACAGAAGCAAATCAAACTTGACAGGGTCGGGACAAAGAGCTATAACTGAGCGGTTTGTTTTTGTCTCAGTTTTGCCACTGAAAAAACTTAAGAGGGTTAAAGGAATTGAACTTCTTTAGAATGCGCATTTATATAATTTAGCAAAGGCATTGATCTTGAATAAATCCATATTAATAGGATTTCATTTGTCATTTTGCTTTTACAAAATCCGCCATTCAAACCTCTGGTGATATATTGAACACACTTTGTCCTTTTGAAGAAAGAATTGGATCAACGATACAAGTTTGTTTTATAAAAAAGATTTGATGAAGATGAATTCAAAACCAATGCCTTTAAGCGCTACAAAGCGTGAAGGTTAAAGTGTCATATGGTAAATACTTCACTTTCCGCATAGAATTTTCTCACTTTAGTTTCAGGAAAACAACGCAAACTTGGACGGTTTTCAAAGGTAATCATTTTCAATTTTTTCCCTTTTATATTTGTTTACCTTAAAAAAAATGAATCTATTAATAACAGGATATTATCGAAGGGTGAGAGTTTTGATCGTAGAACATCCGCTGTGTTTTACGTGTTTGAGAATAGAAAAATAAATTACTGAGATATGTTTTATCTCTATGGACATCTATTTTGATCGTGTGGGTAACCGTAATTCTTGTGACCGTTAGCCATCTGAACTGCTTTACACATTTGTTTGTCCGCTATATGTTATGTCTTATACTATTTCAACGATTAGTCTGTATCGCATTTGCGGGCACTTCTCAATGTAAACTTCTGGCGCCATCAATCTATGCAATTTAGACTTGAAAGCGTCACTCAAACTAAGCTAAACTAATTTTGTCTTTTCGGCTATGTATGATTATTAGGGGTGGGTAACGAGAGAATATTACTATACCCTATCTGTCAAAACTATGTTAATATGATTGTAGTATGCTACGAAGCTTCCTGATTCCCTTGTGCCCGCAAGTAAATGGTCATCTGGAATCCGATTTCTTGTGATTTGTCTTCGTTTCGTCCCATCGAAGGCGTCACACAGATGAGATACCAAGGAGCAGCGAAAAAAATCAAGCAATCAATGTATTGTCCTCGTGGTCTTATAACTTCTGCAATACAGATGTTTCATTATAAAGAAAAATATAAATATTTAATCCATATTAAACTTGGAAAACGATTACCGCCTATATACGAACATAGCTACAAAACGAAAAATACTAAAACATTTAATCTTCATGTTTGTGTGCAGAAGAACGTGGTTTTATATGTAAGCTTTTCTAGAGGCTTTTCATACACAAATCGTCTTCTGTGGTTTGTTTTAGAGCCTTACTTTATTGGCTATCCATGGAAAACATTATTTACAAAGATATTATATCAGGTAACTATGGGAATACAAATAGACTTTTAATATAAATCAGGTCTGAATGTACAGACTCCTAACAAATCGATTGAATGATTGCTCAGAGTTTAACGCCATGTTCATTTGTATTTCACTTATATGAGGTGACTGTGTGCCACTCAAGGAAACCAACTTGAGGTCACCGACAACGTTAACAAACAAGGCATCTCAACAAATATCTGGCACTGTAAGAGGGGCAGTAATTACGTCTAGAAAGTTAATTACAATTTAACATTAAGCAACAGAATTTCCAAAAATAATTTAATCTAAAGGTTAAAGCTGTAGTAATTGCAACAAACAATAAAGAGATAACGGAAAACCAAAACGGAAACGTGTAACCAGTGATCGACTGATTGGAAGACAACAACAACGCTTGTCCTCTGGGCTTTATTATCGCGAAAATCTACGGTTTGGGTCGATCAAAACGACATTCTTACCATACTAATTTCCGGCTCTACTGAAAGGTCACGAAGTCGGGCATAACACGGTATTAATAACAACTCATGTCTGGTGAAAACTACTTTATTTAATCCCACTTGGGCCGTACAACTTTGCTACCTTTCTATCGCGACATGCTCAGCCACCATGGCTTGCTCGCGACACCTTCATCGCCTCCGCACACGCAAGAGTTCCCCTGCGTCCCCTAGTCCGTGGTTACATGTAGCTCAGGCGTTTGCCAACACAAACGTACTTAGTTATCAATTAAACTCTCTGTAAGAAAGTATGGAACAAACTATTTATCGTTACCTTAAGTTCCACAGGACAAAAGCACGATTATTTCTTGAGAAGCTTCACTGTCTAATTGCTACCTACACGGAACTAGTGGGAACATAAATAGTTAAACGAATCATTTATTTGAACAATCAAAAGCAGCCTGGTTGTAAATATTTGAATCTTATATAAATACTCTAGTAGCTCATGGTGGTTTTGTATGCTCTTTTATGTCCAGACCTAAACTCTTCAAAAATCAACTAATTAAAAGTCATCTAACAATGTTTAGTTGGTAACACATTTGCCACTGACGGCGAAGTAGGTCAATTGGCCACGCCCCTTTTTCAGTACCACCACCCGCCATTACTGTATCTCCTGAACTGTTGCACCTAGCAGGTTGTGTGACCACTCAAAATGTGCGCAATGGCCACATTATGGGGGGTCGATAATACATCTTAATATCCTTAAATCAATGTTTTTTAAGATATTTGCCAAAAATTGATTTCAACATGGTACAGACCTCAATTACTCGTAATTGTTCTTGCTTCTTTTGTTCAATTATTTGATTCCTGAAGAGTCTAGGTTAGCAATAATCTGCATAAAAAACTACAATTAACCCTATTATTTGTTTTGTTTTAGGAGGTGCTAGGCATTCAAGAGTTCCCTGGTGGCAAGTAATTCTACTTTGGATCCCTGCCTGCTGTGACTATAACATGGTAGAATTTCATTATAGTTGAATTATGCACATTAAAATCACTGAACACAGTTTTTGATCATATATTGATTCGTCTATAATTAATTATGCAAACAAATATTACTTTTACAGGACACTTTGGTGGTTTCAAGATCATCAGCCGAAGGAGTTTTTGATGGGACTGCATGCGTTATATGCAACACTGCTTCGGGAAAAACGTTAACAGGTAAATTTTGCAATAAGGTCCATATTGGGTTCAGATGCAATTCGGTTTACCGTAGGTATACAGGCTGATGAGCCCTATTCTTTTGGTGATATTTCATACATATTATTTTTCAGGAACTGATGATGGTCGTGCCAAAATCCAGATGACAGCAGAACAATTGGATGATTCTTTTGTCATCTCAAGAATAAAAACACGTAGCAACACATTCAAATACCATCAAAAGCCGAAAGCTTGTTATTCTTCTTACATTCTGAAATCGAAAAGATCAGTCCAAACAAAAAGTAAGCTAGAACTTGTCAAAGAGGTTGAAGGGGGAGAAAGCAGTGACAGTTTTAAGGCCCCCAAAAGGCGAAAGAAGTGTGTAAGTTGCAAAGATTTAGAAAGAAAATGTGTTATATGTGACAGAGCAAGAGATAGTTGTGGGGATAGGAATCGGGTGTTGTATCGCATCTCAGAGTCTGACCGTGCAGCATTGTTTGTAGATGCTTTGAACTTTTATAAGGATGAAGTTAAGACAAGATATGCTTTTCTGGATACAGCTGGTGATGTATTTGCCGCAGATGTCTTATATCATGGGAACTGCTTACGACAATACTTGCTTAAGTATAACAGACAAATTGAAGCATTGTTTGAAAATATCCAGCGATAAAATGAGGCAGCTACAATTGACTTAAACTGCAAGCGAGTTTTTGATAGTCTCGATTTCAAAACTAACAGCTACAGCCTTAGCCACATCCGTGACCTCGTCAACAGTAACTTGGAGATAGATCAGAAAGTAGATAACAGACGGACAAAGGTTCTTCTAATCAAATGCTTTAGGGACACAATCTGTTTTACTTACCCTGATGATAAACGAAAATCACAGATGGTTTATTCTAGCTCTCTCCTGCAGGGTAACATCATAGAGACCTTGAGATCTTCTGTGAAGTCAGGCCCAAAAAATTGCGCACTGGAGCTACTGCATGAATGCAAACATTATGACTTTGGTCTGGATGCAACGTTCTGCACAAGTGAGGATGTTAAACTTTCAATGGACCGCTACAGATTGCATCGACCCCAACAGTGGATGCAGTTCATGAAGTTCATGTTCCCAAACACCAGCAACACCGACACAGATGAATGGCTCGTGAAGTTTGACACACTTTTTCAGTTTATTCATTATTGGTTAAGTTCTGGAAGAAGTAAAACTCCATTTCACTGTAGCTTGACACAAACTGTCCATAACTTGTCAAGATCAAGACAGCTGGTTGACATCATGAATAGGATGAACTTAGCCATCAGCTATGATTCAATGAAGAGGATCAACACTTCGGTGGCCCAAAAGATGGTGGAGGATACCCTACCCAACAGATGTCCAGTGTCATCAAAGATCTCTGAATGGCATGTTGTCCAAGGCGCAATGGACAATTTTGACCATACAGAGAACACAGTTTCAGGAAAAGATTCCAGTCATGACACTGTTTTAGTCATATTTCAGAACCAAACAAGAGGTAATTATTCTGAGGACATGCAGATGACGTGCAGCTCAAAACCACCAGGAAAGAGAAAGATGTCTGATGTACTGCCATGCCAAGTCATTGAAAAGTCACACCTGGTCAAAGGCACTGGTGATATACCAGATTCATTTTCAACTACACCATACAACGATACTCGAAAACACAGTATTGATGATGATTATTTCCTTTGGTGCATGGCTAGACAAAAGTACACTGATCGGGAGGAGGGATCTTTTCCTAGCTTCACAGCAACAATGAGTGCGCTCCAGGATCAACTAAAATTTGATATTACGAAGACGTCATTTGTACCCATCCTTCCATATGTCGCAACCGAAATAGACACAATATTCACTTCCATGCTCAACTTTCAAGATGTCTTGAAGCAAAAGAATGCCACGTCTGGGGCATTATGGTCTGACGAAGGGGTGTATGCAATCGCCAAAGAAATACAACTGTTGAAGCCAGAACAGTTTGGCAACATATTCCTTGGAATGGGACCATTCCACATGGAGAAGATTGTAATTGCTTGCCTTGGAAAGTTTCTAGGCTGTATCGGTATTGATCTGGCTTTGATTGAGACTGAAGTTTTTGGGAAGCTTGTTGTAGAAAACAGTGTCATGGCAGGCGGTCACTATTGCAAAGGCAAAGAGGCAATGAGTCTGGTATCAGAGGTGATGACAGTTCTTATGTTTGAGGAGTTTCAGTCTGACCAGGACAGTACTCATTGTGAATTAGACAAGCAAATACAGGCTATGGAAACTAAGATGCAGCAGGTTTTAGATGTTGATCATACAGAGTTCAAGGAAATTTGGGAAGAAAGCAAGCTCTTACATGCGGACTTGAAGAAGTCTTTCACAGAATGGAAAGAAACAGCATGCAATGAGAATGTAAGATACTGGAGCTTGTTTCTGGATGGGCTGTATCCTATCCTGAGGGATATTACACACTCTATTCGACAAGGCGATTGGCATCTTTTCATTTCAGATGTGCGTAGATGCATGCCTTTGTTCTTCGGTTTTGGGCGGACAAGCTATAGCAGATGGGGTACGCTATTCCTTGAAGATTGCCTGGACATACAAAGAAAGTTCCCGGGTATCTACAGATGCTTTATAGATGGTGGTTGGGTGATGTACCACACTCTACGGCAGGGCAGTGCAGTAGGATTTGACATGGCACTCGAAAAATGTTATAATAAACCCGCTAAGCTTGCAGGAGGTATCATTGGTGTGACTAGACAGAAAGAGGCAGTAGCCTTATGGAATCTATTAAAGCATGAGAAAGATCTTCATGTGGCACAGCTGCTTGAATGGTGTAAATTGGGAGACAAAGACGATAGTGAACTGAGCCTACACCATGAGTTTATTCCAAGTGCTACGAAGATTGGCCATGAACGTGCAAGAACACTTTTGGATTACATAAAATCCATCGACAATCCATTCAGTACTGGGATCAGACTTCACAACATCTCTACTGGGGCTGATATACCCCAGGACGTTGTTGATGGATTACTTGGATGCCTGGAAACTGGTGAGAAGAGTTATCAAGCGTTCGTTGAGACCAGATTTCAGAACAAGGAGAAGCATCTACATGATACAATACCTACTAACCGCAAGACGGTTTTCGTGAAGCATTCTTCTACACCGTCCACAGTGAAGAAATCGGTGGCAAAAAAGATGCTGCAGAAACGATTAGGTACATTAACTATGTCAGAGAAAGAGGGTACAGTATGCTAGAGCTCCTTAAGTATGAATTGACCAGCACATCCCAGTTCCTCACCACGGAATGTGAAGAGGGCATCAGATTGAAGAAGCCTGATAAAGCCTCCTTATCGAGGGAACTTGTCAATCAACTTCCACAGGAAAAGAGAAATGTTAAATGTGATGCTCAGATGACAGTAG
>JAVFBY010320640.1:0-10149 GCA_034781015.1 Tonicella lineata
GATCATTTGTATTAAGTTTGATCAAATTTGGCCAAGTAGTTCTTGAGAAGAAGTCGAAAATGTGAAAAGTTTATGCCTCAGCAGACCAACGAACACTACATGTACTTAAACTTTGACTCCAAAACACAACTTTTTTTTTTTAACAATCAATAAGCTTTGAACAAGTCAAAAAATATTCGACTTTTGGCTCATGTGAGCTAAAAAAGGCATGCCCTGAAAGAAACATAAAAATACTTCAAACTTATACGTGTATAACTAAGTAATGTTTTAATATTGTATATAACACTTTACACACTCCCATACAAAATCATAAATCTTCCATTTACACTTTACAAAATTAACAGTCTAGGATGAAAGGGATTTTGTCTGGTAATTTCTTGTTGAACTTTTTGCCTGGATAAATGGTCAAGATTGATGATAGAATATGTCAGCAAAGTTATCAAGACTGATATATCAAGGAGAACAGGCTGTCAAATTTCCAGGCACCATTCTCTGTGGCTCTCCAGAGAGGGCAGAAAGGCAGACAGGCCCTGGGTCAAATTCCTCCCTAAATCTAACAACATTGCTTCCGATTTCCGCTAATGACTATAACAGACTGCAGTAATCTAGTGGTAAGAATTCCCAATCACATGACACTTCTATGATAGAGAGACACCTCTCTGACGTCTTTTCGGACAAGAAAAAGAAATGTCATCACACATTTTTGGATTCCTTCAGAAGGTGTCTTCAAAATGATCTCATTGTCTATGAAGCTTGTTACTGTTTTTAACTAAACATTGTCTGATTAGACAACATCCTTCCACAATGTAGACAACTGCTTAAAAATGGAATTGTTTTCTGTTTTTCCAACTTGTAGAATAAAAACAGAAATTTTATAAATTTTAAAAGAGGAAAAATACATGAAAAATACCTCACGGTTGCAATGTTTTGGAACAAATGGGGGGCCTCGTAAATGCTGGAAAAGGAGATAATATTGGACCCGACGTCATGTCATGCCTATGTATGACGTCAGAGGCAAAACGTCCGTGGCGTTATAAAATTGCGTCACTTTCGAATGCATGACGCGACGTCGGTCCAATAGTATCTCCCTTTCCAGCATTTGCGAGTCTCCCCATTGAAGAGGTTGTTTGGCAGACCATTGTTACGTTCCGTAGTACGTAAATATTCCACGACGCAACAATGAAGTCACGTCCGAGTCAACCAAGACCACGGAGACGCCGCGAGGAACGTAGCAATGGTCTGGCCAATGACGTATATATATACGTCATTAGGCTTGCCAAACAACCTCTTCAATTGCGCATGCTCACGTCCCTACATCTCGCTGAATGTCGCTTATGCCGAACAGGTATATTCCTCATAATAAACAAAAACTGTGGTGGATAGGTATTTTTTCGCGCGTCTTTGTCAGTGCTTAAAATTGAGATCTTCCGGGTTCGATCCCAGGTAAAGCCATCCGATTTTCCCATTTTCTGTACATTTATAAAATAGTTATGACCATAACAGTGACTCACTAAATGAACTTCTTGTATAAAAATATTATATATGGAACTCCAAACTATATTCCTACAGACTTACTCGGATAGGTATTAATTCCGCATTTGCCCAGAAGGGTGTTTGTGTAATATGCATGGTAGATATTTTCCCACTATTAGTAGGTTGTTGTTTGGTGATCGGAGCGGTCTAGTATGGGAGATAACGTCTCCGGTCTCGTGTTAAACCTCCCTAATATCACGCATCTAAATCCTGGGGGAAATTATCCCCGTGCAAACCTAATTAGCTGGTTTGGTATCACCCACTTACCTGGGCCATGTACAGCTGAGAGCTATATAGTGTGTTGGAGATACACATCAGTGTCCAGAACCTATTACAGTATAACCCATAAGGTTATTAACTCAATTATTAACAACCTTCAATTGTGTAAGGTAGGACTATATACCAACAACATTAACTACTTGAAGTGTGTTAAACCTATCTGACTATGAATATTTTTTTTTTTTTGTGTAATTGTCAGTAACATTTTCCCACCCAAACCGCGAGGAAAATAACGCATGGCGTAAGGAGGTGGATAGGCATTATTTGTTGTCATCAAAACCCAATTCTTAGACTACTTTAACTATTACCTGATTTATTCAATACCATTTGAATTTTTACACACATTGGACATATTTATGCCATTTTTGCCCTTCCGACTAATCAAATCTCTAAAATGCTTAATTATTTATTTCTTATCATAAAATTGTTCAACAAATGATCATTTTCCCTGAATTACATAAAGATTAAACGTTGTTTGATTGGCATTTAAAAGCTCGGTTAATAACATTCGTTGTTCCTGTAATAACCTCCATTAGCTTGATAACGTCGCTATTATCTGCACTGAAACGTTGCTTCTCAATAAATCCAGATGTTGAACATCTATAAGGCTTGTTATGTTATCAAGCTTAAATGGACATGGTCGCCCAAAATAATGTATGTTTTGCGTAATTATAGAATTACATGAGTTATACTTATTTTTCTCACGAAGCAAAAATTATAAGCTTTTCGTTAATTCCGCTTTTATTCTAGCAAATGATTGGTTTCTTTTTAACCCTTATCCCTTAGCGATGTTCTTTGGTCACCAATAACTGTGGCTGAAACGTGATACAGCAGGAGCTTTTTGAATCGAGTGACGAAAAATGAGACTCTTATAATATCGGTCTGCACGCCCTCTGCACGTTTGATTTTTAGCATGATTTATCTTTGCTCGTACAAACTAAGTACTCAATGAAACAATTAATTACAGCGGTAGTATTTTAATTTACGAACAAACGTTAATACAAAAAAAAAAACTCCTAGCAATCGGAATTTGTTGATAAAAGCAATTTTGGGCGACCATGTATTATGACCTTGGTGATGGAGAGTGTGGTTGAATGAAGTATGCAGCTCTTGCTGTAAGAATCTATTCACCTCAGCGTTGTTATAATGGCGAGGACGTATGTACACCAATGTTGAATCTATCAAACCCTGTGGGAAGACCACGCCGTGTTAACCTAATTAGCCACACATAGGTCTACTTAACGCAGCTATGTTATATGTTCATCTTAAGTCCTAAGTGAGATATTCTACACTAATGATTAGTATAATATTCAGTGTAATGAATACAGCTAGGGGCCTCCTGTTAATTTTACCCATATTCACAAAATATGGCCTCAGGGAAATATAGAGACCATATAGCGCTCATGACTTATTACAGTATCAATCATAAAGTTATTATATTCTTTATTGAGGCACCAGTATATAGTTTTTTTGTGGTAATTGTCAGCGTATTGGAAATTTAACCGGCATTCTTAACAAACATGTCTATACTATAAACCTATATCTTCTTCATGTTGTATTAGGAATATATTTTTATGAACTTTATACGAAAAGCTGACAAAATGTATACAGCTCTGGAGCAATAAACTCGAAATCCATCCGAGTTCTGACCGCGTCATCAGATTCCGAGCGAAATGACACCATTTGTGACAACTTATAGTCTCGACGATATAAAAAAGCAAGTCTCTCGGCATCCAGAAGGCAGTGACATGATGGGCCCATTAAGACAAAAGCACATGTCTCCTTATCGGAGATACTCTGTCAAATTCACTTCCAATCAAAAAATTATACTGTGAGCGAGCCGACGAGTAATTGATCTAACCCATTATGCCTTACAAATATCTTTTTTATAAAGTGTTAATCAAACAAATTTCGATATGACGGCTTATTTTTAATGAAGTGGACGCTCAACCTGTCCTGCTGACGTCATCGGTGTATCGTGAGAAAACTTTCTACATGGGTAAAAACATGATGCAATATCCTATGAGCATTTTCCAGCTGAGATACTCTGGATGAATGTTAATTTTCAACAGATCGTTAACATATAAAATTTCTTACGTTTGTGGTTGTGCTGCTTTACTGCATGTTGCAACACACTGGCGTTTGTTACATGAAATAGCGGGGCGTAAAACACCAATCAATCAATCAATTGTGAAAAATGTGCTATTTACATGTGACAAGATAGGCGTATTTTTCGACGATGCAAACTGAAATTCATCTCCGATGTAAATAGCAATATGAGATTTTCGACGTCCCTTTGTGGGATGACATTGTCGCTTTACAACAAGGGCTGCGTTTGTGCGCTTCCCCGGGTCACCCCCGACTTCCCCTACTCCTGTACAGCAGGGTCAGTTGAGGGTGCCCCGACTGTGACGTGTTAGTCAAGTGAAGGGTTGAGCTTTACATCTGAATTAATAATGAGCTTACTAAAAAATGTAAAAAAAAAAATACAGAAAAATCCCATCTTGGCTGATTGATTAATTGCTTGGTGTTATTTCCCCTATATTACGGCGGGGAATTTTGGCTTAGTCGGTGGTGCCCCGGGGAAGTCGCGCGAACGCAGCCAAGGTGGGGCAAACTGCATATACATTAACATCACAGGCTGACAGTTAACAAAAAAATAAGTTCGCGACATTGTGTTTCTTCTCGCTTTAGAAAAGCCCATTGCGTAAGACGTTATTGTTCCAAAACCTGCAACATTGCATATATACCACCTATCTTAAAAACCGTGTACTTTGGCTCTTGCCGTAAAGTGACAGCGTCCTTTTGCAAACAGACGTCACTCTGCTGTCGTGCACGGTATTACAACCCGTAAGTCTCATATTTTCCTTACGTCTTAAGACTTTGGTTTTCAATACCTCAATTACACTTATTTATAAATGGTACGTTTTTAGAAGATAATAGCACTCAATAAAAAGGCACGTTTTTGTTTTTGCAGGAAAGAGTAATCCTGACAAATGTGATTAGCATTTGGAGTTATTATGATTTGTTATGAATTGGATAATATTGCATTAATCATGCTTGTGTTGACTAATGCCGCGAGAGAGATTAGCATGCTAACTATGGTAGTTCATCACGATTTATTTATAAGCTTGACATATAGAATAGGAACAGGATACGCAAGAGCAGACTTACCTGCCGTTGGCCTTTACATATATGAACCACACAGTTTCAGGTATTTCTGAAACAGTAAATAAATGCTTATAGGCAGAAGTTAAATGTTTATTAAATTATGTCTTAGAAAAATCCCGCTCCGATTTTCCTATCTCTTTAAGGACTTCCACCATCGCTGATTGCGTAAATCCACAAACTAAATACAATCAACATTTCTATAAGACTTTGAAACAATACTTCTTTGACATTTTCCCGAAAGCCTACGTCATTTCTCATACAGTCAATCTCTTTGAGTAGCTAAAACAGTGACTTTGTGTCAAGACCTATGAAGCAGCTTAGTTTTCGGAGAGTGTTGTCCATGAAATCAACATTCCTGAGCCTTTGAAAACATTAATTTACCGAGAGTATCAGTAATCCTGATAAAGGTGAATAGCATTGGAAGTGTTGTGGCTATGAATTGTAAAATCTTATACTGTGTTGAGTAATACTGCCAAACCGCTTAGCACTATGTCAAGTCATCACGATTTACGACGATTGATTTAAATATGGATTAGAAAGTTAGTAGTAATACCGGATAACCTGACGTTATCGTTAGAAACCACACAATCTCAGATATTTCCAGAAATGTAAACGCTTGTTAGCCGGAATTTTGCTGTTTATTAAATGGTGTCACAGCAAAAATGTGCGATCATGATTACTAGGAAAAAACAAATGGTGTCACATTAGAAATTTATTGTATTATTAGTAATGTGTTGCCTCCACGTAATTTTATTTTTATTTAACGCAATTTTCTCATAAAATCATTGACTGTGTTCAGAGCTTGTTAGGACATCACCATTCGGCTGATGCGCACTTGACCGCTCAATATTCTTTGCCGTACTTAAAGTGACAAGAGAAATGTCATTATGGCGAAAATATTGCCAGTCTCTTTAGCTTGATGTAAATGAACTGTGGAGTTATTATCCCGAAGGCCAGGACTTAAATGTTAAACCTGTAACGATGACCTTATTATCCATGTAGAAACACAATTTCATTGTTCTAGATCTCGCCTGAATTTTCAACTCTCCATAAGGACCAGCATTATCTCTAAAACAACCAATGCCCAAAGTCCCCAAGCTGCAGCTAAAAGTGTACTATAATTTGGTTAAGCTCACTTTCATTGAGTACAAACTGAAGGTTTGTTGTTTTTTTAAAGAAACTTGGTGTTGGGAGTGTGTTAAAGTTTTACTTTTGGGATGTTTTACTATTTCTCGTACAGTTAATCCGGAACATCCCATATAAGCTAATACTCCACTAGACTGCATGTAGTTAAGCACGTTTAAGTAAAGTTACTTTATGTCAAATGCTATAAAGAGGATGAGTTCTTGAGAGTAATGCGCATAAATCCAGGGTTTTTGAGCATTTGAAACAATAATTTTCTGTAATTTTCCGCAAATCTTTACCGCTAATCCGCATCATTCCTTAAGCCAAAGGCGCACCGGGCTGTAGTTAAGCACGCTTAACTGAATTGGCTTGGTGCCAAAGCCTATAAAGAGTCTTAGTTTATAAGAGTATGTGAATGCATTAATGGTTTTGAGTCTTTGAAACAATAACGCTTTGGCATTTTCCACTTTTATTGAGATTGCGAAAGAAAAGCAAAATTGGTAGCTTCCATTGGTTTCTACTTAAAAAAAAAGCAAACATTTATTGTCATCAGAGTTTTAGAAGTAAGATGCACGCTTAAAAATCAATTTGATCCTGATCTATACATCTTTAATTTCAAATGGTATAACTTTTCTGTTATTTCCCCAAGGTTTATCGAATGGCTGTAGTTTTAATAAACGCACAGTTTTATTTGTTATATAAGAATTACCACTGAGTTACCACAGTTTTATCTCTAGACTCGATGAATGTTATAGTAGTTCTACTTGATTTTGCGTTCAATAGACACAAAGCGGGTAGTTAAACCTTCTATCTCTCAGCAGTCTCGGAATAAAGATTTTGTTTAAAATCTTACTTTAAGAAGAAAGAAAGTATAAAGAACAACAGTTAGCCTATCATAATTTCCATATGTACAAAATATTTCCTCTCTAAATGTGTTCATGTTTTGCAAGCTTGTTGATAACGGCTTTGTGAAATGAGACATTGACATATCAGAGGGATAGTGAATGTCCGTTGCCTTTATATATAGGCTAGCTAGCTAAGGTTTTCCTTTTTTTGCAGCAAAAAGTTGATGAAATGATCTAGTTTGTCGAGGATTACTGCTGGCGATTCGGTGCCTGACTGAAGGGGGTGGGTTCGATTTCTCCACAGGACTCAGTCTTTGTAATTTTTCAAGACTATAATCGCTTACCAAAAGTGTTATCTCAAAATTGTCGTAGGCAAATATTTTTTTCCGGAGTGTATTTCGAGTCTGAGTGTCAATATTATCCTTTTATTAAACAAGTGTCAGATTGATTGATCTGCTCTGTGACTGTTGGAAACAGATGTTTCTTTTCATTCTTGAAACATTTCTACATATAGTGTAGGGTCTGCGCTAAGGAATGGAAAAAACAGATACTGTAAACATTTTTTTTTTATTTGAACCATTCGCAGGATCTTGTAAAATACTGATTGCATACAAATTTAAGGCCATCCCAGCATTTCTCCATCCTTTGCTTCTATTATTCTTGTTGAATAATGACATAGAATGGTGTGTTCAGATCTTCAACTGTCTTCTCATCAGAATATCTAATCGACCACGTGGAGCATAAGTTTAGTGAATATAGCCTGGGAACGGCTCATTGACGTACACCCTATATATATGCCAGTCACCGAGTACAAGAGGAAGCTCGCTACAGTCTGGGTAGTTTTGTATTATAGAAATATCCTTAAGTCTATTTTATTTTTTACTTTGTTGATAGAAGCTTGAATTACGTTTCAACAAGACAAGTAACAAAAGCTCTGCAGTGAGGCATAACGTCCATAAATCCATTTCACTGCGGAGTTACACGATTTGACTTTTACTACGCCGGAGCAAAATTTAATGGCGAGAATAACAAATAAACGCCTGGACTGAGGCTTAACGTTTATATTAGCTGTTGTATAAAATGACCTGACTTATATTTCGCTGGTGTCGGCGCTGAGGGCAACGTAAATCAAATAATATCCCTCAACTCAACCAGATGAGTAAATTGCAATAACAGCTGCAATATCCGTCAACGTTGTTTATTTTGTACGTACATGTAATAAGACGAACCGTGTAAAATAGTGATTAAAAAAACCTTTGCGTGATGAAAAAATAAGTTATCAAAAGTCCCTCTGGCATTACTCTTATGGTTTTCTTTGGTCGTGTTAAATAATGACACAAAATGGTCGGTTTAGACCTGCAACTGTCTTTTCATCAGAATATGTTATCATTCATGTGGAGCATATGTTCAGTTAATATAGCCTGATAACAGCTTATTTACATACACCCTCTGTCAGCAAACATAGTACAACAGGAAGGTGGGAAGTGTTTGTGTATTACCACAATGCTCTATGTTCTCCCTATTTATTTTTTGTATTTTAACCGAAAATTGGGTTTGAATTCCAAGAAAAATATAGGAAATGTGAAGAAATATGCTAAACGTTTATATATTTTATTTGAATGGGTGTTGCCTTCTTTCGCCTATATTCTTCTGTTGCCTGTGTTGGCGTGACAGAACGCAATTAAACACCCAAGAAAATCCGTCAGATGAGTAAATTGTAATAAGGGTGCAAACAACTTTGGATTAGGTTCTAAAAGCTTCATCTCTACAAGAAATTTTCAGGACGACGTGCCTTGTGTTACGATGTTTGTTTTGTGTTTGTCATTAATTCTCCCTCTTCAGATGTAATATCGAATTACTAGACCTTACTGACAATCAACTTCAAAAGTAGGATTAATAAATCAAGCTCATGTACGTAATTGTAGTTTTTTTTGATTGATTATATATTTCACCAGATCAACAAAAAAAAACACAATACGCAAAAGGAAACACTTCATACAATATATAATAAATAACTGAAAACTACTGGGCACTCTCCCTGTACACAACAACCTCACCATCCCCTTATCCACGCGACGTCCTGCCCAATCCATCCACGTGGCTACATCAGTCAAAACGCCGCCCAAACAGAAACTTGATGTCGTAATCACATAAATATTAGAAAACAAAAACCTGATGAACTTATCAAAGACTGCCGAGGAATAATAGTCTTTTGAAAATAAGGTGGACAAGAACAACAAGAAAAACACAAACCGACGTAAAGCATCACATATACGCGCAATGTTGTTGACAGTCGTAATATTGTTGACACTACTTTTGGTAATTCCCGATATTGACAATATTATTGACCATTAGTCGGTGGTATTGAAGCAACATTTTAACTTGCCCAATATTCTGACGGTATCACATATAGGTAGGTATTTATTAAATGTTCCACAATAATATTTACAATTATCGCCAAGTGTGAAGGCCAAAGCAAATGACAAGAACCATCTTCTTGGTTCCATGCCTGTCCACCTTAAAGATTACAGTGCGACTGATTTGGACATTGCACAAAATATTTGTACCATTGGTGCTCATGAGAAATTTCATCAATAATATTACATCAATATTATTGTCAAACATATTCTTAATTAAAACATTTTGTTAAATTAAATTAAATTAATAAATAGATCCATCCTACTTAGATAAATGTAGACTTTTAATGACATTGTGTTGGTTCGCCTATATGGTAAATAGTGTAATAGCTTGGAACACTATTTAGCTACTTCTGGATGGCTGAAACATAATATTACAAACCTTTTCCCCCGTTTTACATGTTTCCGATAAAGACTGACAATGAAGTCCTATAGAGACCACACGAGGTCTATCTTCATTTCGCTATGCCTTGCCTGTATAGTTCCTGCTTACTGGTTAATAACAGAGCTAGTTCCGTTTCACTAATAACAACATGGACAACTGCAATAAACTGACTAAATTATTAACTTGGTGTAACGAGATGGCCCCTTTGATCTAATTCATATATATATTTCATCCTCGTGATTGCCATGGATATTCCCTTGGATAAATGTCGTAAATAACATGCTTGCAACGATTGTATGTTAACTGATGGCTAAGTGCTTAATGCATTGCTCATGGGTTATTTCATTTATATGGCGCCGTGCCAGCCCAATGGGGGGGGGGGGGGGGGGGGGGG
>JAVFBY010320751.1:0-10149 GCA_034781015.1 Tonicella lineata
ACACAGGAGAATAATAATAAAAATGAAGAAACAGAACGATTTCAAAAGAGGTGCAGTTTTCACACCTTATTAAGAAAAAAAAATGGTTTCAGAGGGATTCAAACCCACGGCCATAAAATGTTAAGCCGGCAGTCCAGACGGAATTTTCTAGACTGACAAAATGACCCTTCACAAAGCATAATTATTGATAGATTTTATTTATTTGGTAACAGTTGGTAAACATCTATTAAATATAATACTTGAAACAAACATATATAACAAGTGTTCAAAACAACAAAGGACATGTACAACATCAAACATTTTACACTGGACACCGTCTCTGATAGTCAGTAAAACACAAAAACATACATATATTCCAATAGGTTGATAAAATTGAAATTGCTGAAACTTATTTGTTTTGGTCTCATTTAAAGCAAATGAAGTTAACCTTGAAAGATCCATTAATCCCTTATAAAAAAGTACCATGGATTTACTATTGAGTGAAGCCAATATACCGTGATATACCATGGTATTTTGGCGCTGTTTTTATAAGGGATATCAAGCAGTATTAAAAAATGGCGTCCTAACAGTCTGTGGAATTGTTCAATAATCTTGCAAGAACCACAAACAATTTATTTTTTAGTAAGGTGACCTTTTATGCCACATAGTGTCTCTTAAACATGAACTTCATTGACTATTACCGATGAAAATCTTTCATATCAATTATGGGGGAAGAACATTTCTCCTCCAAATATTTAAAGGATGGTCCTGGCTGCACTAACCCAAATGTCTGTTGACAAGTTACCCCACCAAGCAATTATTTTTTATTTTTTTAAATCTATGAAAGGCGAAAAACGTTTTCCCTTTTTTGGATCGCTGGCTGTCGCCATTAGGGGGGTGTGCCCATGTGCATGATGTAGTTCTGCGGACAGTGGATATACTATCTTTGTGTGAGGTATTTATTTAAATATTGGCGCTGCTTAGTGACTTATAGACAATAAGTGGGCACTGTCCCAAGAAAAGGATTTGTTTGGTCAATCAGAACTCATACACATCAACATTGTTACATTTTCCAACCAAGTGCTTAGACATGGTAGCCTGAACTGTTTTCAACTCTTCATTATTTTGGCTCGAATCTTTCTTAATTTTCTCTAAAAGTTTCTGGTCCCAGGGAATGGAACAGACTACCTAATGATCTTAAGTTATTAAATCCATTATCCTTATTCAAGTCTAAAGTCAAAGATTTTCTAATTACCGGTAATAAAAACATCCTTCTGTAAACATGCTTCCCCTTGTAAATATGTTTTTTATAAAATAATTTATTCTCGAGCCTACTGAAACACCTATTATAATTTTCATATATGTATGATATTCTAGTTTATAGTTGAAATGTTATATATCTGGGATACAACAAGCCTTTTTGGCTTAATTCCCACCAAATGTATTACATTATTTTGTTACAACTATTGTAATTTTGGTGAATTGAAATAAATTGAAAAATGCACCCAAAAAGACAAGGAAGGTAATTGGCTTGAGTGAATACAACAAGTAGTGTCCTGGGGCTCGTTTAACAAAGAGGGTGTAGCTTACGTTCAACGTAATTGTAATTGACGACACAATGTATTTACTGCTGGGCGTCATGGCAATTACGTCAGACGTAACTTACACCCTCTTTGTAAAACGAGCCCCATGTATGTTGAACGTTATTGCAGCCTAGACCATTCTTTCAATATGCCCACAGCAGGACTAAATACATATCTCTAACTAAATTATAACTTACTCGTCCGAGAAAAAAAAGAAGTCTTTTTGTATTTTTAATATAGAGGTTAACCAACTCGTTAACTCAAGCCAGTGTGTTACAATGAATATCACTAGTCTTTTAAATTAGCTAATACATTGACTTGGTTAGTCTTTTTCTCATGCTATGCAATTTTTTGGGCACTTTTGATGTACTTTGTCATCACAATAACAAGGTCTTCTTGCAACAAAATGTTTAACAGTGCGATGTCACCTTGACGTCACAATAGGGATGACATCAAAAATGTGATGACATCTCTTTATGACGTTTGATCTACTGTTGAATAATATCACTGGTGTTTAACAACACAATAATCAACGGCTTAGGAGTGGAATTATCAGGGATGTAGTGAGTGAAATACAATTAACAAATAATTTTGTGATGTTAAGTGAAGGAATGTCTGGTTTAAATTAGGGTAAACTACATGTATTTCTTATTAAGGTAAGTCATATTACCGGACTGCATAGTTTTTGTAAATATGATTATATTGTGGCTTCGAATAAACTAAAATGTTTAAAAAGAAAGAAGGCCTAACCAGACAATCTGCAGTTTGTGAATTTATGTACATAATTACAACAGGTGTGACGAATATACCTCGGGTATTAAACACAAAACAAAAACAGACATGAACAGCTTCACAGAAGTTCACACCACATGAATTCAACAGTTACATATAATTTATGCAGGTTGAGGACATTGTGATTAAGTGTGTCATACACATGTACAGGCACAATTCCTTATTTAAATCAATGTTATTTACTGTTAACAAAACTTTTGAAAATTCTGATCACAAGACCAAATATACAAGAAATCTGGTTATGGTTATGGCCATGGCCAACAGCTGCTTGTTGTGAAACACAATACATGTATATTATATGGTAGACATGATTTTCAAACATTATAAACTAATCCACAAGCAACCATCTGGCAGGCTAAATCTACACACATTCTCCATACACCCGTTTTAATTTAGACACATTCACCAAACAGGCTCATTCTTGGCGCATTCATACAAAAGACGCATTTATCCAATAAGCTTAATATGAACATGTATTTAATATGGACACTTTCATCCAAAATGCTTAATATGGACAAAGTCCGATTCATTCAAAATGCTTAATATGGACACATTCCACAAACTGCTGTGTGAGGTAGACTTATGTTAAACAGTAAACTAAAAATACTTTTAATATTTGTGTTCCACATTAATCTTTTTTTTTTTTTTAAATAACAGCAGTTATTAATAACGCATTATTTACAAAAAAACATTTACTACAAAAAAATAATATATTTACTTGAAAGAAATTTGAATGAAAGAACAACACTTTGGTAGAATTGATCTAAAAATTGATCTAAAATACGTGTTAACCTTTTTATATTTTTTCTATCTTTTTCCTTTTTATTTAAGATATATCTTACCTATAAGTTAAAATTTCACTAACAACACAATAATGCCTTAAATACTTTTTTTTTAAAAGAAACTGAAAGCTTAAAAATAGGCAGCCAAAATTTACATTTTATTTAATGTATTTTTTCAGGAGAATTTGAGATTTTTTCAATTTATCCTTCTACTGTTAAGAGATAATTCAGAATATATATGTGGCAAATTTTAGAAGTCGACCGAGAAAACAGAAAATTAATCCATTGACGGTTAGAGTGTCATTAATCTAGACCTGTTAATCTGACAGGCCTTATATGGACAGATTCATCCAACAGACAAAACCTACATGTAGACACATTCACCCAACATGCTTTATCTGGACACATTTATTCAACAGATTACAATAATATGGTCACATAAATATAACAGACAATCACAATATTTTTGCGACAGGCTAAATCTGATGAGTACATTCTGTGACAGACAAATATGGATACATTCATACAAAAGACAAATTCATTGGACATAATTTATTTTGGAAGTATTTTATCCTCAGATATTTGTTCCCCACAAAGCATCTTGTTCTTGAACAGTTGGTCTCTTGCTTTACCAAAACCCATGGTACTGTTAGTCCTTAGCTTTACCAGCGCCCATGGTGCTGTTGGTCCCTTGCTTTACCAGAATCCATGGTGATTTTAGTCCTTTGCTTTACCAGAGCCCATGATGCTGTTAGGTCCTTGCTTCACCAGAACCCATGGTGCTGTTAGGTCCTTGCTTTACCAGGACCCATGGTGCTGTTAGGTCCTTGCTTTACCAGAACCCATGGTGCTGTTGGAGCAGTTTATGGTGCTGTTAAAGCAGTTGCTCCCTTGCTTTACCAGAGCCCATGGTGCTGTTGGGTCCTTGGTTTACCAGAGCCCATGATGCTGTTAGGTCCTTGCTTTACCAGAACCCATGATGCTGTTAGGTCCTTGCTTTACCAGAACCCATGGTGCTGTTAAAGCAGTCAATTGGTGCTGTTGAAGAGGTTGCTCCCTTGCTTTACCAGATCCCATGGTATGGTTTGAGCAGTTAGCCACTTGCTTTACCAGATACCATGGCGCGGTTGGTCCCTTGCTTTACCAGATCCCATGGTGCTGTTTGAGATGTTAGCCCCTTGCTTTACCAGATCCCATGTAGCTGTTGGAGCAGTTAGCCTTTTGCTTTACCAGATACCATGGGGCGGTTGGTCCCTTGCTTTACCAGACCCCATGATGCGGTTGGAGATCTTGTCTTACCAGATACATGTACCATGATGCTGTTGGACATCTTGGGCTTAGACGTATTTTGTGCCAAAAATGCAGATTTCATGACATCTTGCAACACCTAACTTATAGCAGTGTCATGACATCCTGTTCCATATACATGTAACTGGTATAACATTGTCAGGACATCCTGCTACACATTACTGGTATATAAACATCTTGACATCCTGCTACATATTACTGGTATAATAATGTCATGACATCCTGCTACGAATAACTGGTATCAGTGCCATGGCATCCTGCTACATATTACTGCTATATAAATGTCTTGACATCCTGCTACATATTACTGCTATATAAATGTCATGGTACTCTTCTACACATAACTGCTAGCAAAATGTCATTGCACCCTGCTACACAGAACTGCTGTAAGGTTATGACATCTTGCTACACAGAACTGCTGTAATGTTATGACATCTTGCTACACAGAACTGCTGTAATGTTATGACATCTTGCTATGTGTTATTTGTATCATGATGTTATGTCATCCTGTTCCACAAATACTGGAATAAAATGTCAGGACATCCTGTTATACATAAATGTCACGATTGTACCATGAAACACTTTACACCCTTTTGCACACTTAGAAGTCTCATTCACTCAGGACCAGCCTAGAGTGATTCCTCCATTGTTTTATTTCGGCAGGTTGTTTGTGCGGGGCAAAGAGTTCAGTGGACTGTACACTGGCTGTGGTTGTAAGAACTGGAACGGGAAATATGGGGGCTGCTGCTGTTGTGTTATTTGTGGTTGTATTGGCTCTGACTGAGTAACAGGGCTGGGTGTTTGTGGGATCAGCTCTGGACTGAAGGCTGACATACTAGGATACTGAGGAAAGCCTGGCGATGCACCAAGCATTAAGGTCCCAGCTGCAAAACAAGAGACAAAAAATCGGTTATTATATCACAAAGTAAATAAACCTAACAGTTCTAATAGAAAGATGTAAGAAACCATACTTTTCACACAACAAACCAGCATTGGCTAAAGTAATGAAATGACTGAATTACCCATGTTATATTTCCTGTCATCACAGTTATAGAAGATTGATTGATTGGGGTTTAACTCCGTACTCAGGGGTATTTCACCTATACGACGGCATGCCAGCCCCATAGTTGGAGGAAACCACCGTTCACGTCACTGGCAACATTGAAAACCACAAATAAAAAGGGGGCATCAAAAAAATAAAAAAACGACAGCATGTAAAAAAAACTTACTTCCTGATGCCCTTTAACTCCGAGAGCAACAGGGCATCAGGAAGCTCCCCAGTTATAGAAGAAGGTGGTAACCAATTATGAACGGGGTTTGCAACTGCCTTCTGATTGGTCTTAGCAAAACGGACACAGACAGATACAATGTTGATAGGCATGCCTCCAAAGTAGGCTAATTACATGTATCGTATCGTGTGATAAATAACTAATAGCATGTCACATGACGATAATGTTTATATTCATTCAGGGGCTATGTTGTTTTAAAAAATGTTATAAAGTGGTATAATTCTTTATAACTGAAATCTCCTAAAGCGTGTGCCAAATAGTAAGTTTTATAACCTAGCGCATGGCATTGATGGCATGATAATAGTGCCTGCTTTCAGAGTACATGTTTTCAGACTAAAGAGGATTCAGACTAAAGAGGAATCAGACTAAAAAGGATGCATATTTACACCTTTCTAGTTTGTTTCTTTGCTAGGGGTTTTGCACATTATTTAAAAACTATTTTCAGGGTGAAGGAAACCACCTTCGCCGCACATCACTGGCAACAAAGACGCAACAGGAAAACGATGCAAAACAAGATGCCACAACAAATTGGATTCCTGGTGCTCAATAGCTCAGAGCACTATGGCACAGAAAGCCCCTGCCAATCAGCCACACTTAGAATAAACAAGTTGACTATGTTTTAGAACAAATATTGTTTGATTTGATGGAGGTGTTCCAGGACAATGAATGCAGGAAACCACCCTTAATCACTTGCAACAAACAATTATGAAAAAGAATGCAAAACAGAAAGCCACAACAAATCAGCTTCAGCCTTCTTGTTAATCTTTAACTTAGAGCGCACAGGATTTGTGTGCTTGTTTGATTGATAGATAACACCCTTCTCAGGGTATTTAACCCTATTGCTGGCGAGTCACCCTTGATGTCACTAGCATCATCAAAGACAGGACAGCACGAAAAATGGTACACTACAACAAATCAGCTACCTGATTGCCCTTAGCTTTGAGAGCTCCAGGGCATCCGGAAGCTTCAGCCACCCAATCACAAGACTAAATAGAATGTGTATAACGTACATGTTTCTGGAGTAGGTGGTGAGTGCTGAACTGGAATGGTTTGAGACAAGGCCAGCTGACTGTTTATCTGATGTAACTCTGCCTGTTGTTGTAATATAGCTTGTTGAAGGATATGAGATTTTGCTTGTAATTGTTTATGTAACTGATGCTGTGCTGGGGTTAGGTATACTTGTGGCGGCACCAGAGGCTGAAATCAGAAAATTGCCTCCAACTTAAACATATCACACTTAACGCATCAACCTTTATTAGTAAATTAAAAAATAAATTGAAATTTCTTAAAGATTAAACAAGATGAAAACTGATGTTTGTTTTGTTTACCAAGTTTGGAGGGTAGTTAATACTGTATGTAAGGTTGCTTCACTCCTATCAAGGCAGTGCTGACTTAAAACTGGAATACACATACATGTATCCACAACATACAGATTTATGATTATAACAGGTTTAAATTATCAAGCAGGGACATTTTATATAATGTTATGACTAAACAATATTGTACTATTAATTTAAATGGGATCTTTTTAAATATGTTAAATGGAGACAATCAGTTTTATTGACCAAATGTTCAGGGCCCAAGCTACTGCCAAAAGCTAATCGATTTTAATTTGGCATCTTAAAGTTTGTATTAACTAATACGGGACTGTTGAATTATGACATTATGACAACAGAATAGTGTCTCTTTGTGAAATGTTATTATCACTTTACGGCAAGATGGGGCAAACTGTCTATACTTTAACACTGCAGATTGTCAGTTTACAGAAAAAGAAAGTTTTACTTTTGCAAAAAATAACATTGCTAACTGTAGGAAAGTTCATTCCATAAGACTTATTTCATAACCTGTAATATTGTATATACCACCCATGCTGAAAATCGACTACCTCATTTAGCATAGGGATATCAACCATCATAACTTGAAAGGCTAATGATTTAATACAAATTTGGCAAAAGAAATAGGCAACGTGCTAAAAAGTCTAGTCGGGGGGCTGAATGTGTATGGAAATAGTCCTGGGATGAGTATCTTCATTGTCACATTGACCCATCCAGGTGTACTGTGGCACTGTATACTTACACTAACAGGTGGATTGACAACTGGTGACGTGGAGTGAGCAAGAGGCGTGACTGTAGATGAGGGACTTTGGCACACAATGGGCGTTAACTCTCGTGGTGGAGACTGAAAACAATATGTTTACATAAATTATCGTTTCATTGTCACAATAATGTCAAATTAAATAAAAAATTAACCACTCATTTCAGTTAGTATTTCGTCATTACGCCATAATCAGGGGTATTTCACTTATAATGATGACAACGTTTTTCCGACAGTAAACAACAACATACATACATATTCTAATACTGTATTGGAAACTGAATGTTCCTCCAGCACTGTCAGTAAAGAAAAGAAAACTTAACATGCCTCCCCTGGGGATTGAACCTGGGACATTTGGATGGCAGGGCCACTGGGCTACAGAGGCTGTCCATAGAGTGACCTGAAAATTCACACAGTCAAGTAAAGTCTTTCTCTACGTATAAAGGCACTGGCACAGAGACTGTAAAGTAGTACCTTTTGTTTTAGATATTACCCACAAATCAGTGTTTCCATTTATCGGTAATTTACAAGGACGGACAAATAAAAAGGTTGTCAGCCCATTGGACCAACAAAATAGTTTATTGTCTGTATATAATTCATTTTTGTGCACTGCTACAAAATTATTGGGACTAATTTCTTATTAGCCGGTTCTAAGGACTGGCTGATTAAACGAGCAGCGAAAAACACTGACAAATATGTTTTTGTTGTTTGCATAAAAAATTGCATTATACCGAAATCTGGTATATATATATTTTATAAATGAAGACCACAAAGGGAGACCACAAAGGGAAAACCAGAGATTTCAGTTTTGTCTATTTTGATTTGATTTGTTTGTTTGATTGGTGTTTAACGTTGTACTCAGGGGTATTTCACCTATATGACGACGGTTGTCGATTTTGAAGAAACTGAAAGTTTCAAGACACATGTTATTTTATTGCACAGCTAAACTTTATACAATACAAAATATGTGACAGCTTTGGTCTTTTGGTAAATACATGAAATATTATGTTTGTTTGATTGGTGTTAACGTCGTACCCAGGGGTTTTTCACCTATATGACGAAGGATTCCATTAGACGAAGGATTCTACACTCCTTAGACAATCCTACTTGATGTCGTGGAAAACCGGGAAGGAAACCACGGAAAAACCACCCCCGCTATAGCCGAAGTCATCTATGTGACTCCCTCTGAACCTAAGCAGGTCCACTGGAGGGATCGAACCCGTGCAGTACATTGAAGGAGGATCAGTAGTCACGCCAGTCAGACGCTCTAACCACCAAGACAAGGTGCGGGCCCTGAAATATTATGAGAGGAAACCTTATGTTGCCAACAATTGGCTGGTACAATACCCCTACACTTTTTAAAAAGTGACATTACTGGTTTTTCCCTTTGTATATGTGTGCTTTAAACATAATGGCCGTAACCAGAATGTAATTACAATAGAACAAAGACTCAGTGGTGTCAATAACAATGGGGTTATATGGGACTTATTTTTAAGGCTTATTTTTTGACGACTGTGACTGATTGACGACAGATGAGTGTGAAACGTTGTCCACAGATTGAAAAGCTAATAGAGCTCCATATTATTAGGTTTTTTTTTTACTTCATTATGGATTACTTTTATTAATCTAATTTGTTACTTTGTCCCATTTAAGCCCATGTTAAATATAGCAAGATTGATTGCCTGTCATATTCAGGGGGAGGTAAGTCAGAAGTGTTTTCTTGCTAAAAGGACATTAAGAGGGTTCTACTGCTGCCTAGGGCATCCATTCACAGAGACTATTATCTTTGTAATTAGCATGGCATGAAGAACTTTTTGTTAAGGAAACTTTGTATAGCATTGCTGATAATTCCACAGAAACAGAATATATTATTTTTTATAGAACTGCTTACCTGTACGAATAGACTAGATGGTACCAGGATCCCCTGTAATGGCTGCTGTGAGGTGTGGGGACTGGCCTCAGACGAAATCACAGTGTGGGGTGAGAGCTGAGCCGTAGAGTGAGGCTTTTGTATGGCCTCGTTTTCATACTTCAAATGACCTGATAAACATAAAACATATTACCATACAGAGTAGGTCGAGAGCAGTGTCTTACAATACATGTAGCAGGGGTTAAGAAGTGTCTCAGTTCTATTTCAAAAGCTTTGAACAGCACTGGTACGATGTACATGTACACCGAGCATGCCGAGTGTAAAAAACATTGACAACGCGCCGTTGAAAGAGCTCAACATCCCCTGTAAACTGATATCAAGATTGTGGACAAAGGTTATTGTGAAACCTATTTATAAGGCAGACAATATAACATTGAATTATTTCTTCAATT
>JAVFBY010320862.1:0-10148 GCA_034781015.1 Tonicella lineata
GAGAAAAATATAGAAAACCCGGTTTTAATTTGTTTCAGTCGATATTTGGCCTAAATTCTGAGGTATAGCCTCTTTAACAAACAATCTTCATAAATAATAAATGAATGGATAACCTGCTCGGTTTTATTATCTTGAATTCCTTGCTTGCGGAAATTGTGTCCCATGCAGCGATAAAAAGCACTAATTATTTCCTCTTAAAAAAATTCCTTCTATGATATTTATCATATAACACCATAAAACATATACGTTGTTTCCATTGCTTTTGTTTCGTGAAATAAAAACAACGACATTCTTCCCCGTTCATCCCCTTTATCAGGCAGTAATAATCTCCCCATGTTTGAAGATAAAAACTACCATATTATTCTCAGTTTATTGTTGCATTTGTTTCGTGAAATAAAAACAACGATATTCCTCCCCGTTCATTACCCTTTATAAGGCAACAATATTCTCCCCATGCTTGAAGATAAAAACTACCATATTCTTCTCAGTTAAAAACTACTATATTCTTCTCAGTTTATCCGCTCTATGTTATCAAAACTACATCGTACTTTACTTTTTTATTCCCACTATTCTTAGAAACAGAGATATTCTTCCCGTTTTATTCCTACTTCTTTTTATAGATAAAAAAAGGTATTCTTCTCATATGTTATTCCTTCTGTAAGATAAAAACAACAATAATCTTCCCAAATGCATTCCTTGTATGAGATAAAAAGTATCTGCTCTTTCAAATTTATTCCCTCATTAGATAAAAATAACGATATTTTTCGTATGCTATTTCTTATTAAGATAAAAACAACGATACTCTTCCCACTGTATTCCTTGTATGTGATATAAACTATCATGTTCTTTTATCTTTATTCCCTGTGAGATAACAACAACGATAAAGTCGTCTATTTTATTCCTTGTATGGGATAGAAACTATCATGTTCTTTTATCTTTATTCCCTTTGCAATAAACAACGACATAGTCGTCTTTTTTTTAATTCCTTTTATATGTAAAATCAACGGTAATCTTCTCATTGTATTCCCTCTATATACATGTACACTTTCAACAATATTTAAAATTTATAGCCATCATATCTCCACATCTGCTTAATAATCGTGACAGACACGTGTAAAGATGTTGTCTTCATATTTATAATTATAGTGGAACTAAAAATTTATAACGCGTTTTTTTCATGAAGAATTATCGTGAGCTCTCCCAATGACTGGCATATTCAGAAGCATACCACTGATATACACTACATTTATCTGATAATTCCGCATGGAGGTATTATAGAAAATTTTGCCTATGACTATAAGTTAAGCTCATTAATGGTTTGATCATTGTTTGCGGAAATTGTGCCCCTTGTTTTGCTACATATAGACATTGATAATCTTTTCCTTCTTTGATACCGTGATGGTCATGAAATTCCACAGGCACCCCAAGCTGGACCACTTATAATGACAGTAACAAAGCGAATGCAGAAATCAAACACACGAACCACTCCCTCTTCATAAAAAACTATGCAGACAAAAGTATCTCTTTTATATCTTAATTTCACAGCTCGTTCGTGCACAAGTATACGCATGGACAATTTTACACATATTCTATGTTAGCAATTTTCTGGATGCAGCCTGTAATTAGATGCACACGGTTCTTCCTCCGTCAAAATATGCAATGTAATCATAAATGCATCAAATTATGATGCCCTTTAATGTTCTTTATATCACCAATAAGAGATTTCATTGCAACAAGAAGATGCCTCAAACAGATTAAACATATAACTAAATCAGCGTTTCATGAGTGGTAGAATTATGCTGTTGATAAGCTCAACATTACTGCTCATAGAGAGTGATGACGCGGGTAGCCCATGCACTTAACGTGGGATTATTATAACTTATTAAATATTATTATATTTTCTCTTGATTCAAACTTTAATTAGAGTTAAACCCCCCAAAGCAGCCAATCTAGCTTTTCTTTGAAAGTTGTATCTAGTTTGGTATATACAAGTACGTCTGATTTTTTTTTCAAAGATATTTTAATATTAGCACAGTTTTATTTCTGTAATATCAAACACGATGACTATGCTTTATTGATCTCATTTCACAGTTTAAGGCTTTTTTTATTATCCTGGTACCGATTATATCTATAGACATATTAAATAATTATGCATATAAGTACCCTGGGTTTCCACTGCTGATCCCCAGAGCGATTATATAGTATTCTTAATCTACACATCAATGCGCCGTCAGATCACAAGAAACGATTGCAATTGAGCAGGAAAGAAATCTAACAAGGTTTTAGAGGGATGGGACGAATAGAATATAATATAGATGTTTATAATGTAGAGTTTAGTGGATGCCGACTGCGGATAATCAGAATCGAGGAGCTTTGTCTACTAGGTTATAGTGGTCGTTCACGTTCACCAAATGACAGCACTATTCCCTCTCAGGAAGCCAGAGGGACCCGGCTGATGTGGTCATGAATTATGTATGAGGAGGGCAATAATAGCTATCAGACTAAAAACTCAATCGATGGATACACTATGTCAGGCGATGAATGGACATTCTCTTTAACATTTTCAACGGCTTCCTGTTCCTATCGTTCAACGCCACTCCTTTCAGACTCCAGCCCGAAGGCATGCAAAACCTTCTGCAGCTTAATTTTACTAATTTGGACCCTTGTAATAATAAAGGCTCCACATAGTGTAGACCACAACTTTTTTTGATTGATCTAGGAGGAATTGATTGCGAATTTTCTTCTGAATGGAAGATGAGGGTCAATCAGTTATTGGAAGGCAGCTGTCAAATCCCGTTTTGACCCACTCCATAAATCCCTAGCCAATTCTCCATTCATGATTACCCCAGCCCTCCAATCGACCGAACAAAAACATAACAATGGCAGTTGTACGTCAGACAAATGGAACGAAAAATGTTTGCCAATGTTTCTTTGCTGTATTTTTCATATAAACTAACATGCTCTACCTTGGGGCGTCTTTAGAAATCACGTCGACAGGGTGTCGACAAAAACGGATATGACCTTATATGTCTTTTGTATGACATTACTACGCTAGTCTCTCAAGCGAGTTCGCTGACACATAGTAGTCTATTTGACATGTAGTCGCAGATTTTTCACTTTTTATCATGTTGGTTTTTAAACTTATATGCACAGTTATGTCATATATACAATGCAGGCATATCATCATATTTTGTTTTTTTTTAAAGTTAGGCCCTATTTGCAATGTACTTTCGTAACTTGCTAATTAGTCATGGGTGGATATTGCAGTTTTCTTCACCTTTTGTCAATTCCAGAGGAATAAAGAACATTCGTTTGATCCAGTAATAGCATGCTGCTCTATATCAGTGATCTATTAAAAATCAAATGAAGTCCTTTGCTTGTTTGATTGGGGTTTAACGTCGTGCTCACATGAAACCATGCTAGCATTTTACTAACATCAATCGACGAATAGTCCCAGGCAGCGAATGCAAGCAATACATGCTACACTAGTTAGACACAAACCTTGAACAAATTGATTCTAATTTCGTTGGCATATATGTACCCTGTGTTTCAACTGCTGATCCCCAGAGCGATTATATAGTAATCTTAATCTACACATCAATTCGCCGCCAGATCACAAGAAACGATTGTAATTGAGCAGGAAAGAAATCTAACAAGGGTTAAGAGCGATGAGAAGAACAGAATAGAAGATAGATATTTACTGTTGAGTTTAGTGGATACCGACTGCGGATAATCAGAACCGAGGAGCTTTGTCTACTAGGTTACAGTGGCCGTTCACGTTCTCCAAATGACAGCACTATTCCCTCTCAGGAAGCCAGAGGGACCCGGCTGATGTGGTCATGAATTATGTATGAGGCGGGCAATAATAGTTATCAGACTAAAAACTCGGTCGATGGATAGACTATGTCAGACGATGAATGGAAAGTCTCTTTGAGATTTTCAACGGCTTCCTACTTTCGATCATTTCTCGCCACTCCCTTCAAACTCCAGCCCGAAGGCAAACAAAAACCTTCTGCAACCTAATTTCACCAATTTGAAGCCGTGTAATAATAAAGACTCCTCGTGGTGTAGACCACAACTTTTTTCCACTCCGACTTAGTTGATCTAGGAGGAATTGATTGCGTCTTTTCTTCTGAATGGAAGATGAGGGGAAATCAGTTATTGGCAGGCAGCTGTGAAATCCCTTTTGTGCGACTCCATAAATCCCCAGCCTCCATTCATGAATACCCAAGCTTTCCAATCGAAAAAAACAGAACGATTCCTATTGTATTTTAAACAAATGAAACAGACAATGTTTGGCAATGCTTCTTTGCTGTATTTTTCATATAAAGCCACATGCTTTATCTTGGGGTGTCTTTAGAAATCACGGCGACAACGTGCCGACAAAAACGGATATGACCTTAGGTCCTTTGTATGACATTACTACGCTAATCTCTCATGGCCCGCGCCGTGGCTTGGTGGTTAGAGCGTCTGACTGGCGTGACTGCCGATCCTCCTTCGATGTACCGCACGGGTTCGACCCCCCAGTGGACCTGCTTAGGTACAGAGAGTCACATAGGTTTTAACGTCGTACTTTCACTCCCATAAAAACATGCACGCTCGCATGCATGTCACTAGCAACAATGGACGACAAGACCCAGACAGCGAATCGACGCAAAATGTGCTACAATAGATAGCACAGCACGCAATGTTTCGAATGTCCCATTTGTTATAACGTTTTATAGCGCAATTTAAAACACTTTCCAATCCTCAACAATGTTATATTTTGATTCCAATGTCGCTTGCCTTGGTTACTACGTTAACTGAAAGAATGACGAATCTACAGAATGCATATATAAGCCTATTGATTAGCGAATTATGTTTATATTATATCTAGAACATAACGTAATAAATCATTTTAAAAAAAAAACTACCCGACATTTCTGTGCCAGTGGGATTTGTTTTTGGAAACAGTATTTCTGTGTAATCAGGTAATACAAGTCTTTGTATCACGTTGTGTACACAACTGAACGAGTCAGTGTCTTTGGAAACATTATTTCTGTGTAATCAGGTAATACACGTCTTTGTATCACTTTGTGTACACAACTGAACGAGTCAGTGTCTTTGGAAACATTATTTCTATGTATTCAGGTAATATACGTCTTTGTATCACTTTGTTAACATAACTGAACGAGTCAGTGTCTTTGGAAACATTATTTCTGTGTAATCAGGTAATATGCGTCTTTGTATCACTTTGTTAACACACCTGAACGAGTCAGTGTCTTTGAAAACGTTATTTCTGTGTAATCAGGTAATACACGTCTATGTGTCACTTTGTTAACACAACTGAACGAGTCAGGGCCTTTGGAAACATTATCTCTGTGTAATCAGGTAATACACGTCTTTGTATCACTTTAACACACCTGAACAAGACATTGTCTTCGGAAACATTATTTCTATGTAATCAGGTAATACACGTCTTTGTATCACTTTGTTAATACACCTGAACGAGTCAGTGTCTTTGGAAACATTATTTCTGTGTAATCAGGTAACACGTCTTTGTATCACTTTGTAAACACCTGAACGAGTCAGTGTCTTTGGAATTATTATTTCTGTGTAATCAGGTAATATACGTCTTTGTATTACTTTTTTAACACACCCGAATGAGTTAGTGTCTTTGGAAACATTATTTCTGTGTAATCAGGTAATACATGTCTTTGTATAAATTTGCTTACACAACTGAACGAGTCTGTGTTTTTGGAAACATTATTTCTGTGTAATCAGGTAATACACGTCTTTGTATCACTTAGTTAACACACCTGAACGAGTCACTGTCTTTGGAAACATTATCTCTGTGCAATCAGGTAATACACGTCTTTGTATCACTTTGCTTACATACATGTAACTAAAAGATTCAGGGCAATCCTTTGTCAATAACGTTAATTCACTATATACATCGTTTTGTATATATGCATTAGTGCTATTGGAATTGTACTGTATTGTATTTATTTAGATTTGATCTATCCCAGATTGTTGAAACAAAACATATCATATATGGAGATGATAGGCAAACAATTCAATTTTACCATATAGAAAAGTTATTTTTTAAATAGGTCGGCAGTAACTTATTCTGATAAAATTAATGAAATACAAAAAGTCAACAAAAAAAAAGAAAAAAAAAGAAAAGGAAAACAGGTGCAGATATGCTTAATAAAGATATTCACAATTGTGCGGAAATATGGTCTTTAAGTTTGGATTTAAATAGAGAAAGTGAGTTAATGGTTTTCAAACAATGTGGTAGCCTGTTCCACTCCCGGGGTCCTGAAACACGTAGGGAATAGTAAGACAGATTTGATGAATAAAAGGGTTTGTGTAGGTTAACATTCTGAGATCTAGTGGTGTAATTATGTACAGATGATTGCTGTACGAAGAACTGACGAAATTGAGAAGGTAAGTTTTCAGGATGAAACATGAATTTATGAACTATTAGGATTGATGAATGTAAAATAAGATGACTTAGCGTGAGGATTTTTAGGGATTTAAAAAGCGGAGCAGTGATACGTATAGCTCTTTTCTGGAGGAGAGAGAGAGAGAGGTTTAAGGGGCGAAGAAAATGTATTACCCCATAGTACGTTTGCATAGTTCAGAAATGGTGAGATGATTGAATGGTAAAGAATAATCAGAGATTTCCTATTTACTGAGTGTTAAATGCGCTTTATTATACCTATGTTACGTGATATTTTTTTGCAAATAATTATAGTTGATGTGTGGTGCCCAAGAAAGTTTGTTGTTAAAGATTATCCCTAAAAACTTGAAATCAGACACCTGTTCAATTTCTTTATTATTTAAAAAAAGTGGTGGTATACTTCCAGTTATCCGATTGCTTTTAACTACCATACATTTGGTTTTGATTATGTTGAGCGATAGTCTATTAGATATTAGCCAGTCTTGCATTTTAACAAGTTCTGTCGACATTACGTGAATTGCTTCAGCACTGGAATGTGAGGATGATGATAGGCTGGTATCATCTGTGAACATAATACAGTTAAGAAGAGTAGATACCTTGGTTATATCATTAATGTAGATTAGGAAAAGTGTGGGGCCCAACATGGACTCCCGAGGCACACCGCAGTTAATCGAGGCAGATTGAGACATACACGTTTCAATTTGAACAGTTTGTGATCAATTGGTCAAGTAACTTCCCAACCAGTCTAGTGATTTATTGCGAAAACTATAATGTTCTAGTTTTTAAAAAAGGATTTCATGATTTACTGTGTCAAAAGCCTTTGATAGGTCCAAAAAAGAAATAACACTGGATGTTTTGTTTTCTTAAGCAGATATTAACTATTCGTATAAGGAATAGGCAGCATGAAATGTGGAGTGATTTGCACGAAATCCATATTGGTCAGGAGATATGATGCCATTATATTGGGGATAGTCATTAATATTAGACACGGAGAGTTTTTCAAATATGTTGCTTATGCTGGGGAGTATAGAGATATGGCGATAATTTTCATATTTGTTGGCTTCTCTTGATTTATAGATCGGTTTAATTTTATCTTCGAAAAGAAATGTTGACAACATGTGACAGTGGGTTAGACATATGTACAGCTACAAGTTTTATATCAGAACAGTAAATGCCGTCGATACATGGGGAAGTTGATTTCAAGTTTCTGATGGTTGAGATGACATCAGCAGGTGTAACGGTTGAAAAGACGAACTCGGTGTCTATTGGCGGTCCGAGGTATTCGTTGAAATTAGATGTAGAAGAAGGTATTTGTGAGTCGAGATTTGAAGCAACAGAGGAGAAATAATCATTAAATTCGTTAGCGATGCACTGTTTGTCTTCAACTATTTTACCCTTATTGTTAAAATTGCTAGGGAATTTTGACATTTTCTTGCTGCCCATTAGGTTATTTAAAATTTTCCAGGTTCCTTTAATGTCATTGTTACACTGGTTAAATTTGTCATCAAAATAATGCTTTCTGGAATTTTTGATAAGGCAATTTAGTTTGTTTCGATAGGCTCTATATTTTAGGCGGGAATCTGATGATGGGGATTTTTAATAATCTCTATATAATCGGTTTTTTTCATGTATGGACGTTAATAGAGCATGCGTTATCCATGGCTTTCTGATTTTTGGTCTTGGCGAGGAAAGTGTTGTTAAAGGAAATGTTTCGTCGTAGATGGATTGGAACTTTCCATAAAATGCACCGAATGCTCCATTAACGCTATCGGAATACAGGATATCGCTCCAGTCAGCATTTTGAATTTGATCTTTAAATGATTGTACTTGAGCTGTTGTTTTCTTTCGAAAAGAAATGTGGTCAGGGGCCTTGTTGGATACAGTGTTTTGAAAAATATGGAAGACAGGAAAGTGGTCTGTTAAGTCGGTAAGAAAAATTCCCGATAATATTGAATGGTTATGAAAATTAATAAATATGTTATCAATAAGAGAAGCGGAACGACTCGTAACTCTAGTTGGTTTGGCAATCTGAGGAAAAAAATAATTAGTTTTCATGATTTCTCGGAATTCTTGTGTAGGTGGATGAGTATCAGATTTAAAGAGGTCGATATTATAATCTCCTATTAAAATGCATTTCTTGTTGGGATTTAATTTTTGAAGAGTTGAATTTATCTCATCATTGAAGTGGTGCATGTTTTTTCCCGGAGGTCTGTATATTAAGCCTACAATGTACTCCGAGCCATCCACAGTGATATTTAGAAAAATAGACTCATAATCGCCTGCGTCAGAAACAAAGGACATGTCGCTTCGTATAACTCGATTATTGATGTATAAAGTGACACCGCCACCTTTTCTTCCTGTCCTCGAGGCGGAATACGCGGTGTAATTTGGTATGCTGTATAAATGTTCTGTTTCAGGGATTAGCCATGTTTCTGAAAACCAAAGGACAGCTATGATAAAAAGTTCAAGGTTTCTCTTGCCTTGAGTTTCGATCATAAGTATCTATAAATCTATTTTAAGATCTTTTTTCGACCATGGTGATATTTCAACTTTAAAAGATAATATCTTAATATTTGATTCAGTCTTTGTATATACCAGTACAGTCGAAACTGGAAGATTCTCTATTTTGGTATTAATATTAACACTGGTACTAAAGTAAACCTAGTTAAAATTCCTAATGTTATTGAATTACTGGGTCAGCTTTTAAATACTGAGTTCTCTGCCCATTACAGTTTAATTACTAATTAAATACAATTTACTTATCCAAATCACTGCCGTATACTTTGATTGATAATATGATTTGAAATGCGGTGTGTTCTTGATCTGTGAAGTTGGTCAGAGGTTTGTAGTTACTTTAGTTATTTTATACTATTCTCTCTTCATTCCAAACATAAACTATTGTAATATTATATGGAGTAACACCTACAAAACACATTTGTCCTTAATAATAATCCTACAGAAAAAAAAATATCCGTATTATCAATTTGATAAAAAAATATGATCACATTGCAAGACTGTGCAGTCCATCAAACATTCTACCCCTAGCATGTGTCAACCAATTAAACACTCTTCGTTTTGCACATACATATACATGTACATGTTGTCACCAAGTATATAAATTGCCAAATAATTTTCAGTTCTACATGTATTTTAACATGGTATCAAATCTTCATTATTATCATACTTGATCATCTTTCTTTGACCTGTACAATCCAATATATACCTCCATGTTATATTTTAATTCATGCAGAATGTCTGGCTGCAAAGTGGAATAAATTGGCCTCCTACTTGGAAGAACTAACTCTACATCTTTTTTTAAACAACAAATTAAGTGTTATGTTTAATAGCTATAAATGTATTCACAGTGGTATGTTTTATATCTTTCTTTTTTGCGCTAAAAGAACTTAACATGGCTTCTAAACTATCTAACGAATCGTCATCAATCTGTTCCTATCGAAAACTCTCTTTCATCGTTATCTAAAATATCATGTGGTGTTCCTCAAGGTTCCATCCTTGGTCCTATTCTCTTTCTAATTTACATTAACGACATATCCTCCTCTTCATCTATTCTGAACTTTATATTGTACGCTGATGACACGTGCGTCTCCTTTTCCTCTAATAATCCTGTTGAAGCAATAAACACGATGAGTTTTGAATTGGCTCGCGTACAAAATTGGCTTCACACAAACAAACTCTCTCTTAA